>JASDQU011102975.1:9954-26442 GCA_032191745.1 Picea mariana
GACATGTGTCCTCCTTCAGATCGACGACTCCCAACTGCTTTGATTGTTTGGGCTTCAGTGATTTCAAACTCTTCTCCTTCGTGTTATCCTAGAGTGTTTTCACTTGGAGTACATGATATGTCGCCACGTACCCTTTGGATCTGATGGTCCAGATTCTCTTCGGGTCTTTACCCAGAGTCCACAGATTCATGCCACCTTTCCTCTGGATCTGACGGTTGAGATTCACTTTGGGCCTCCTGATCTCTGGGATTAAGGAGTTTCAACTCTCAACTAAAACTCTCGAAGTGACTTTCCCCGAAACATTTGAACTATTGACATGTGTCTCCTGTCGGCCAACTGAAAGGATCTACTTCGGCTCTTCGACTCTTCGGGCTTCAAAAGTTTCAAGCTTCTACACACTCATTTTTTCCGAAGTGCATTCACTTGGAGACTTCGATCTAATGACACGTATCCCTCCTGGCGATCAATAGCCAGGACCTACTTCGGGTCTTCAATGATTCTTCTCTTTCCTTGACCACAAACTCTCACTCAGGAGTTGTGTATCTTGCGCCACTTGTCCCTCTTGGCGATGAACAGTCCCAATTCACTTAGGGACTTTGGTAATTCAACCCTCCTGTGCAGACAAAGGTTAAAACTTGTGCACTTTATCTTAGGTTGGATGACTATCGTCCCTTTGCGCTCAGATCCTACAGTCAGGATTTGTTCCTTTCCAACGCTTCTTCTCTGCTTCCCTGGACGCTGATCTAACGGTCCAGGCTTCTCCCCACAACTGATCTGATGGTTGTCGTCACTCGTCCTCCTGAGCTTCTGACTTCTTCTGACTTGGAAGAGTTTTTTGGATGTTCAAAGGCCTCAGCCCTCGTTCCTCCTGTGAGCCCGGCTATCTTGGGTCTCGCCTTTGCTCTTAAAAATGTTATCTCTCCTGATCTTTTTGATTCTCTCAGACCGACGATACCAAAGAACTCCGTTACTCTGCGGATTTCCTAAGGGCTCACGACCATCCATCTCACAACTATTCAAGGTTTGGCGGCCGTGATCCGACCAATACCGAGGTGTCTGTCGATCGACGGTTCACAGTAATTGTGGGGCCCCAACGTGCGTTCTCTTTATCAGAGAGCTCAACCTTCGCAATCTGGAAAGTACTCGCCCAACTTGGTCGAACCAGAATCGTTGATCTTCCAGCCCGACGAGATCAACGATGTTGGTGAATTGTGGCCCACGAACTAGCGTGTCTGCTACTTTCACCTTCGCGTTCTGCAGTGACTCCCCACCCTCGATCTTAGTTCATAGATTGACGGTTCAAAGTGATTGCAAGATTCAACCTCTGCAATCTAGGAAGTGCTCACTCGACACTAGACGAATCCTAGTCGTTGATCTCCCATTCCTGACGAGATCAATGACGTGGGTTGAGTGTGGGTTGTGAACTAGCATGTTCTCTAATTTCACCTTCGCATTCCGCAATGATTCCATCTTCGTTGTCACATTCTTAAGTCATCAGTGGTTCGGGTAACTGGACTATCATACAATTTGACATCTCAAATCTTTGAGCTCCAAGGTTCTGAAACCTTCATGATCTAACTCCTTTTTGTGCAAGGTTCCTAGTCTTCACATAGCTCTTGGGCTATAATCCCTGCTCTTAGTCGGGTTTTTGGTTAAGGGCTTAGGCGTGAGTTCAAAGTCTCCTAGACTACTGGTCTGAAGGGAACTCCTTCCTAACTCACAAAACTTTAAGCTCTGAGTCAAGGCAAGGTAAACTCATGAGGTTACCAAACAGTAGCTATGCCAAGGGGCATGCTCCAACTCTGGAACGATGATGTAGTTCCCTAGAGAAAGCTCCTCCGAGGATTGAACGAGAGAATATGGAAAATCAAATAGAAGTATATGTTCTCAATGGAATGAATGTATACTCATAACTTAATTATTTAATACATAAACCATTTATAGACATATAAATACACGCATGCAACCATTATTTCCAATTCAAAGCACAAGGCATGAAAACACTTATCAGAACCATAAGGTGTGATGCTACTGCTGAAAGGGGTGCTCGTTTCCACCCAAACATAGGCTCATTCACTCCCAATGGATTTATCATTGGCCACCCCCGAGCTTAGACCATGATGCTTTGAGATTCAATCTCTTCCTTCCATCTCAATGGAAGTTAGGGACAAAGGTTACTCTCCTTCTCCCAATACAGAAATAGATAGGGACAAAGGTTACTCTCCTTCTCCCAATACAGAAATAGATAGGGATGAAGGTTAGTCTCCTTCTCCTTGCTCAATATCTATTTTATGTGATTAGAACTGACTCCAATTTAGTCCTCTTTCGGACCCAAGAGCTCCGGCTCTCGTTTCCACTCTTCACAGGTCTTCCTCTGCCCCCGCCACGCTTCCTTTCTTTCCTTCCTCAGCAAGATTGTGTGTGGCTCGAATTCCCAGTCTATGGTCAGGTATGGAAGCCTTACGGATGGGCGGTCTGCCCCATACCCTCATTAACTCTTGAGTAGGTCTTCCCACCTACCAACCTGACTATAATTCATTCCTGGGTCAGAGGGTTGTTCTGATCTGAGCAATTAAATCCATCAAGGTACTGGTTCGGTGGAGGTTAACGCAACCATTCTAGGTCCCCTCCACCACCTTTTCATAGCATTCGTGGTCTCTTCTTAGCACGTCCCCTTTCCAAAAGTCATGCAACACGTATCCATTTTCTATTATTATAATAGAATTTACATTCATCGACCTTTTATACAAAGGTCGATCAAATCAAACATTCACACCTTTGAGTTTTCCATAGTTCCTTGACCGACATAGTTATAATTACAAACTAGGGGAAACAGGGTGTTACAATTCCCTCCCCCTTAAAGGAACATTGTCCTTGATGTTCTATCTGTCAACATGATATGTATGTACCAGAGTAAACAAAATCGGATATGCATGTCTCATGGCATCCTCCATTTCCCATGTAGCCTCATCTGGGCCAAAATGTTTCCACTGCACCTTGACCTGTGCAATGGTTCAATTCCTAATTGAGGTTTCCTTCCGGTCTAATATGCATTGAGGTTATGGCAGGAATTCTCCCTCTGGCTCCACCTGAATCACAGACCAGTCAATTATATGATTAGAATTATGTACATATTTCTTCAATAATGAAACATGGAAAACATTATGTGCCTTTACTATGGGAGGAAGTGCTAGCCTATAAGGTACAGGTCCCACTCTATCGAAGACTTCAAAGGGTCCACAATATCGAGGTGCCAGTTTGGCACAAGCTACCATTCTTAGAGAACTCTTCATGGGTCTAACTCTGAGATAGACATGGTCTTCTGTCTTGAACTCTCTGGGAGTTCTCTTTTTGTCGGCGTAACTTTTCTGTCTATCCTTAGCAATCTTCAAATTTTGCCTTATCTGGATCACTTGTTGTTCCATTTCTTTCAGCATGTTGGGTTCGATTGTAATTATGTCTACTAGATTACTCCAGATGATTGGAATCTTGCACTGTCTACCATAAAGGGCTTCAAAAGGGCTCATCTTCAAGGATTCTTGATAACCGTTGTTGTAGGTAAACTCTACCAATGGTAGGTAGTCTTCCCACTTCTTATGATAATGCATTACATGCATCCTTAGCATGTCCTCTACTATCTGGTTCACTCTTTTTGTCTGTCCATCAGTTTGAGGGTGATAGGCCGTGCTGAACAACAATTTAGTCTCAAAACTAGCCATTAGGGATTTCCTAAAGCTTGAAGTAAATTTGGTGTCTCTGCCAAATACAATTTCCTTGGGCATGTCATGCATTCTGAATATCTCCTTCATGAAGATGTTGGCAATATCTATTGCCTTGCAAGTTGACTTGACAGGAACAAAATGAGCAGACTTACTAAGTTTTTCCACCATGACCATGATGGCATCATTTTTCTTGGTCGACTTTGGTAATCCGGTGATGAAATCCATGGAGATGGTTTCCCATTTCCATTCTGGGATTGGTAGGGGTTGTAACAAACCTACTGGATGTAGGTGTTCTGCCTTAACTTGTTGGCATTCTAGGCACTTAGCTAGATAGTCGGCTATGTCTTTCTTCAATCCAAGCCAATAGAATTGTTTCCTAATGGTCGTGATCATTTTCTGATATCCCAGGTGACTAGTATATGGTCTCTTGTGTAGTTCATCCATTATGAACCTTTTCAAGTCGTCATAGTTTGGAATATACAATCTATTTTTGTAAGTCAACAGGCCTTCCTCGAGCATCTGGTAGCCTTCATACATTAGCCCTGTAGGCTCTTGCCTTAGGTATGAGGTCACGGTATTGAAGAATGCGTCTGTTTCTTGTGCATTTCTGACCCTTTTCCTGACATCCATTTCACAGGTTCTTACCACTTCCAGATGAATCATTTTTATAATTCTACTAAGGGCATCAACCACCCTATTTTCCTTTCCTTTGATGTGTTTGATTTCAAAATCAAACTCACTAAGGAGAGCCATCCACCTAGCTTGCCTGGCATTGAGTTTTAGTTGATCAAACAGGTGCCTCAACCCACAATGGTCTGTCATAAGCACAAATCTCCTACCCAGGAGGTAGTGCCTCCACATTTTTAAAGCATGTACTATGGCAGCCAACTCTAGGTCATGGGCCACATAATTGATCTCATGCTCATTTAATTTCCTAAACGCGTAGAAAATTACACATCCTTCTTGCATAAGGGCTCCTCCGAATCCTTCCTTGCAGGCATTTGTACACATGAGGAAACCATTATCTGGGTCTACAATCTTCAGCACGGGTGCATGGGTCAGGAGGTATTTCAGTTCCTGAAATATTTCTTCACATTTTGATGTCCAAGTGAATTTAACCCCCTTTTTCTGAAGGGCAGTGATTGTACAACCAATCTTAGAAAACCCTTTTATGAACCTTCTATAGTATCCTGCTAAGACCATGAAGGATATGATATCATATACATCCTTTGGGGTAGGCCATTCCATAATAGGTCTGATCTTTTCAGGGTCTACTGCCACCCCTTCCTTAGAAATAACATGGCCTAAGTAATGGACTTGCTTCCGGAAAAAGTCTCACTTGCCAAACTTAGCGTAAAGTTGATGCTCTCTTAGTACTTGAAGTACGAGTCTAAGATGTTCTTCATGCTCCTCTCTGTTCTTGGAGTAGATTAGGATATCATCAATGAAAGCCAATACAAATTTGTCCAGAAATTTGCTGAGTACATTATTTATCAAGCACATAAAAGTGGCGGGGGCATTGGTTAACCCAAATGGCACCACCATGAATTCATAGTGACCATACCTCGTCCTGGAAGTTGTTTTATGGATGTATTCATCCTTAATTCGAACTTGATGGTATCCATACCTTAAGTCGATCTTCGAGAAAATGGAAGCACCTCCCAATTGGTCGAATAAGTCATCGATTTTTGGTAAGGGGTGCTTGTTCTTTATGATTGTCTTATTGAGTTGTCTGTAATCTATGCACAGTCGGAGTGTGCCATCTTTCTTTTTCACAAACAAGACGGGCGCTCCTCGCGAAGATACACTGGGTCGGATCTAGCCTTTGTCCATCATCTCTTTTAGTTGTAGCTTGAGCTCGACCATTTCTGGCGTACTCATCCTATATGGCGTTCTAGATGTTGGCACCACTCCTGGTGCAAGTTCTATCGAGAATTCAGTATCCCTTCTTGGAGGTAGACTTGGTACCTCTTCTGGGAATACATCCTTGTATTCTCTTAATATGGGGTGGTCTGTTAGGTTTTGTTTATCATCCTCAACAGATTCCAACACCTGTATTGCATATAGAGGACACCCCTTTCTGCAATACTTTTTCATTTGAAGAGTTGATATTTGTCTTACTGAGACAGGCTTCTGAATCCCTTGGAGGGTTATCTTTCCCCCTTCTTCATTTACACATTCTGAATACCTAGCTCTAATACCAATTTGTAACAATCCAACTTAGTTTTATAAGAAGCCAACTAGTCCATACCAATCAACAAGTTATATGACCCCAGGGAAAGTATGTTAAGGGTCGCTCGGGTGGGCAATCCACCCATGATGAATTAGCAGGCTGGTATGACCTCTGCCACTTTCCTTCTGGTCTCAGTGGCTAGTCATACCAACCATGGCTTAACATGTCTTAGTGGTTGCAATTTGCACTTATCAACAATATGAGGGGCCACATAACTTAAATTAGAACCAAGGTCAATTAAAATAGAAACTAGATGGTTGGCGATCATACCTTCCAACTCCACTACTGAAGCTTGGTGGTCGGCTTGATTATTGTCCAAGGCTGCATAGATTCGTGCCATGCTCCTAGCCACATCATTGAAGGTGGTAGCTTCTTGGATATTGTAGACTCTCTTATTGTTATGTTGTCTGTGTGGACAATCCCTCAACTGATGATCTTCTCCACAACCCTAACATTTTAAGGGTTCTTTCTTTAGGTTATTGGTCTTTCCTGGGACTGTCTTAAAAGGTTTATTTCCACTTTGAGAGGGGAAATTTTGTTGATACACACTTCTAGTAGGAAGTCTCATCTTAGAACCCTTTCCATAATTCTTAAATCTTGAGGATTTAAATCCCTTCTTCTTGAATCCTGAACTACTCCTCTTCTTCCAGTCTTCATGAGGCCATGTCTTACTCCCGAACTGTTCATAACAATACCTTTCCTTCCAGATGGTTTCTTCTAAGGTCTTTGGTTCATCAAACACAATCTTGTCCTGGTAGGTATGAGGTAATCCACTAATAAATCGTTGCATTTTTAGCTTCTCATCCTTTATGTAGGGTACATACCTCAGTAGCTCAAGGAATTTATTGACATATTCATCTATGGTGAGCTGCCCCAACCTGAGTTCATAGAACTCCTTAGTTTTCCCATCCATGTTTTTATCTGACAGATATTGCTTCCTGAAGTATTTCTCGAACTGCTTCCATGACAAGTCCTTCTCATGGACTCCTTTCACATTCCTAAGGTCTTACCACCAAATGGAAGCCTTTCCATTCAAGTTGAAGATGGTTATTCGAGCCTTCAAGTTTTCAAAGTAATCATGGACTCTAAAGTACTTCTTTAAACCAAGCAGCTAAGCTTCAACCTCTTCTCCCTTCTTAAGTTGCCCATCGAAAGAGGGTGGTTTGGCTTTCTTGAACTCTTCAGGATCATGATTTTTGGAACGCTTCCACTTATTTCCTTCCCTTTGAGAATGTGAACTCGCTCTGCTACTAGAAGATCCTTCAGAGTTGCCATCTTTCTCTCCAAAGGACTCTGCCGATGAGTGTCCCCTACCTCCAGGTTGGGCCTTCTTCGAGGTAATTCTCCTAGTGTGGTCATGTTTTCGAATCTCAGGTGGAATTTGACTTCTCTTCTCATGTCGTCGGTCCACATGACTGGTTGCGGGTTCATGCTGCAGTTGCCTCTGTATGTTGGATAAGCTCTGCAGCAAGACTGCGTTAATTTCTGTTTGATTTTCTTGCTCCTTTATTAGTCTCTTGTTGTCAGCCTTGCAACTCTGTAATTTGGCCATGAGGCTCCTTACAGTGTCAGCCATATCCGAAGGGGTTTCCACCGCCCTCCTTTCGTCAAATTCTTCGTCTCTATTGTGGGAGCCATACCCCACTTCATGACACGTCACCATCCTTTAGTATTGAAGTTTTCCCATGAATTACTGGCTGCTAAAGTGCTGACAAAAAAACTTATTGTTAGCTAAAAGTTTATGAACAATACACAGTTCAAATTCCTTAAATGCACACATACAATAAAACGTTTCATTCTTTTCCTCAAAAATTTTTAACCAGACTCTTTAAGAAGGAGGCAAGATAAGGCGTCACTCTTAAAAGTACTCTAATTATGGTTTTTGAGCGACTCATCCATGAGCCCAAGCAGGCCAAGTGTTGTAACCATGCTCTGATACCAATTTGTAACACACCCACGGTGGGGCGTAAAAATTTTGTTCTCCTTACAGGAACAAATCCTCTCTCTCCACGGTCTCTAATTCAGAAAGTCGAGGGAATAACCCCCTTTTTTGCTTTTCTTTGACGACCATCATATATGACTGCGGGTTACATCCGAATGCCAGTCACGTTATTGCGGGCGCGGACAAGGGTGGCTTGAGTCCAACCGCTTTTCTCCTTGCAATTCACCACGAGCCACCACGTGTCCCGTTCTCAATACCGTGGTTCCGATTGCGGCCCGCCCTCTAAATTTTAAAGTCTGAGCACTTTCTATCCCCACAATTCAACACGACCTTTGATCTCACGATCTTGATGATACTTCTGAACGGACGGCTCATATCTTCCCCTTTTAAATCAATGAACATGATTTGCTTCGGGACTTCGGCGTTTGAAATTTTCAACTCTCAAACCTTGCTTTCTCTGCGGTGCCTATCTCCCGGAGTGGAAGATATGTTGACACCTGTCCCTCGCAAACAGACGATTCAGATGAAATTCTGCTCTCCGGCCTTTGGTAGTTCTTGTTCAATACCCTCTCTTTCTTCCAGAGTGATTTCTCTCGGAGTGGCAGATCGTTTGTCACACGTCCTCTCCAAATCAACGGCCCTGGTCCTCTTCGGGACTTCGACACTTTTCAACCAAGACCAGAGCAATGGCCTTCAACTGCCTTCTCAATCAATGGTCGAGATTCTACTTCGGGACTTAGGGGCTTCCACCCTCTACTTTCCTCTGAAGTATTTTGTACCCGGAGTTCTAGATCTTGCGCCACGCGTCCACTTCATATCGACGACTCTCGTCCGCTTCGGGAATTCGGCCTTTGGAAATCTCAAACCTTAAATTCTCCTTGCTCCGTTTCTTTCGAAACGTTCTATCCAGAGCTCGTGATTTGATGACATGTGTCCTCGTTCAGATCAATGGCTCCCAGTTGCTTCGGTTGTTCAGGCTTTGACGATTTCAAACTCTTCTCCTTCATGTTCTCCCGAAGTGTTTTGACCCGGAGTTCACGATTTGTCACCACGTACCCTCTGGATCTGACGGTCCAGATTCTCTTCAGGTCCTTACCCAGAGTCCACAGATTCATGCCACCTGTTCTCTAGATCTGACGGTTGAGATTCACTTCAGGTCTCTGACTCTCCGGGCTTCGGGACTTTCAACTCTCAACTGAAACTCTCGAAGTGACTATCCCCGAAATCTTCGATCTATTGACACGTGTCTCCTGTCGGCCAACGGACATGATCTACTTTGGCTATTCGACTCTTCGGGCTTCAAAAGTTTCAAGCTTCTACGCACTCATTTCTTCCGAAGTGCATTCACCCAGAGACTTCGATCTATTGACACATATCCCTCATGGCGATCAACGACCAGGACCTACTTCGGGTCTTCGACGATTCTGCTCTCTCCTTGACCACAAACTCACTCAGGAGTTGTGGATCTTGCGCCACCTGTCCCTCTTGGCGATGAACAGTCCCAATTCACTTCGAGACTTCGAGACTTTGGCCAATCAACTCTCCTGTGCACACAAAGGTTAAAACTTGTGCACTTTACCTTAGGTCGGACAACTATCGTCCCTTTGGGCTCAGATCCGACGGTCAAGATCTATTCCTTCCCAGTGCTTCTCCTCTGCTTCCCTGGACATTGATCTAACGCTCTAGGCTTCTCCCCACAACCAATCTGATGGTTGTTGTCTCTCCTCCTCCTGAGCTTCTGACTTCTTCTGACTTGGAAGAGTTTTGTGGATGTTAAAAGGCCTCAACCCTCGTTCCTCCTGCGAGCCCGACTATCTTGGGTCTCGCCTTTTCTCTTGAAAACATTATCTCTCACGATCTTTTCAATTCTCTCAGACCGACGATACCAAAGGACTTCGTTACTCTATGGATTTCCTAAGGGCTCACGACCATCCCTCTCGCAACTATTCAAGGTCTGGCGGTCGTGATCCGACCAATACCGAGGTGTCCGATGATTAACGGTTTACAGTAATTGTGGGGCCCCAACGTGCATGCTCTTTATTAGAGAGCTCAACCTTCGCAATCTGGAAAGTACTCGCCCAACTTGGTCGAACCAAAATCGTTGATCTTCCAGCCCGACAAGATCAACAACATTCATGAATGGCAGACCGCGAACTAGCGCGTCTGCTACTTTCACCTTCGCGCTCTGCAGTGATTCCCCACCCTCGATCTTCGTTCATAGATCGACGATTCACAGTGATTGGGGGATTTAGCCTCCACAATCTGGGAAGTGCTCACTAGACTATAGATGAATCCTAGTCGTTGATCTCCCATTCCCAACGAGATCAACGACGTGGGTTGATTGCAGGACGTGAACTAGCATGTCCGCTAATTTCACCTTCGCATTCCGCAATGATTCCATCTCCATTGTCAGATTCTTAAGTCACCAGTGGTTCAGGTAACTGGGCTATCATACAATTTGACATCTCAGAGCTTAGAGCTCCAAGGTTTCGATAACTTCATGAGCTAACTCCTTTTTGTGTAGGGTTCCTAGAACCATGTCACATGGATCTTCAGATATCTCTTGGGCTATAATCCCTGCTCTGAGTTCAAAGTCTCCTAGACTGGTCTGAAGGGAACTCCTTCCTAACTCATAGAACTTTAAGATCTGAGTCAAGTCAAGGTAAACTCGCGAGGTTGCCAAACGGTAGCTATTCTAAGGGGCATGCTCCGACTCTGGAATGATGATGTAGTTCCTTGGAGAAAGCGCCTCCGAGGATTGAACGAGAGCATATGGAAAATCAAATAGAAGTATATGTTCTCAATGGAATGAATGTATACTCATAACTTAATTATTTAATACAGAAACCATTTATAGACATATAAATACACACATGCAACCATTATTTCCAATTCAAAGCACAAGGCATGAAAACACTTATCAGAACCATAGGCGTGATGCGACTGCTGAAAGGGGTGCTCGTTTCCACCCAACCATAGGCTCAGTCACTCCCAATGGATTTATCATTGGCCACCCCTGAGCTTAGACCACGATGCTTTGAGATTAAATCTCTTCCTTCCAGCTCAACAAAAGTTAGGGACGAAGGTTACTCTCCTTCTCCCAATACAAAAATAGATAGGGACGAAGGTTACTCTCCTTCTCCCAATACAGAAATAGATAGGGATGAAGGTTACTCTCCTTCTCCCAGCTTAGTCTCTATTTTATGTGATCATAACTCACTCCAATTCAGTCCTCTCTCGGACCCGAGAGCTCTGTCTCTCGTCTTTGCACTCTTCGCAGGTCTTCCTCTGCCCCCACCACACTTCCTTTCTTGCCTTCCTCGGCAATATTGCATGTGGCTCGAATTCCTAGTATGTGGTCAGGTCTGGAAGCCTTACGGATGGGCGGTCTGCCCCATCCCCTCATTAACTCTTGAGGAGGTCTTCCCACCTACTAGCCTGACTGTAATTCATTTCTGGGTCAGAGGGTTGTTTTGATCTGAGCAATTAAATCCATCAAGGTACTGTTTCGGTGGAGGTTAACGCAACCATTCCAGGTCCCCTCCACCACCTTTTCATAGCATTCGTGGTCTCTTTTTAGCACGTCCCGTTTCCAGCAGTCATGCAACATGCATCCATTTTCTATTAAAATAACAGAATTTACATTCATCGACCTTTTATACAAAGGTTCATCAAATCAAACATTCACACCTTTAAGTTTTCCATAGTTCCCTGGCCAATATAGTTATAATTACAAACTGGGGGAAACGGGGTGTTACAGTTCGCCCTGGTGGCTAAACCTCTCGGAATGGCCTGTAAACTGTCCCAAATGGTGCGACCTACTCACCTCCCAGTCTGGGTGACTGACTGGCCCCTCTGCTAGTGTGTCTGGACCCCAGATGAATCCCCCTGAGGAATGCACCCCTCTACCACTGGAAATTGCACCCTAGTGATTCCACTGTCGGAATCGACTGAGATGTGTCTCAAAATGATTGCCTTGGCCTACTGTGAAATGGGTCGGAAGGGTTTCCCTGGACCTGATCTGATGATCGCTCGAGAACCCTGAATGTGTTCGCCCAAAGTGTCACACTCCCAATGTCTAGAAAATGCGCCCCAGATGATTCCTTTGTCGGAATTTGATGAGGAACTAGGAAAAAGATGTGCCTTGCCTTCCTCTCAACTTGGTCGGAGAATCTCTAAAATCTCCCTGGATGGGACAAGTCGATCCACTAAACCTCCTCAGAAGCTGCACCCTCACCCTGAATAAGTGTTCCCTTATTGTTGGAACCTGTGTATCTTCTACTAAAGAATGATGGAAGATCTCTATGATCTTCCCAGTGACTAGGGTGTGTCTCTCAACACCAAAATCATCCAACTGGTGTCTTCCTCCTGGAATCCATTGAGCTGTCTCTCCTGAGATGCGCTTCTCTCCTCAATGACTAGTCAAAATCTACATAATAATGAATTAGGTCGTTGAACCTTCTCTTATAGCTGCCCAAAACCCTAATTCACTATTGACTTCTAATTTTAGCTCGTCTGTTCTATTTTTAGCTCAAATTGGTTTGAAATCTCTTTTAATAACTTTTATCTCAATGTCACTTTCCAAATATATCACCTTTGACTGCAGTGACCTCTATTAACCCTATTTACCCCTTTCTGGCTATAGTCTAACGGGGTGGTTTAGACTGTTAAACCTCCTCTGTAGAGCTCATATTTGGAAAGGGACATTACAGTCCTCCCTTCCCGAAATTGCTTATCCTCAAGCAATACCAATCCAGGGTGCTGCAACACCTGCTCGCTCTCCCAAGTAGCATCCTCTACCGGAAGCCCTCTCCATCTGATCAAACACTCTTTGATGACCCTGCTCCTCACTTTCCGCTCCCGAAACTCCAGTACCTCCTCTGGAACTCCAACTGTCCCTCCTCATCCAATGGGGGAAGATCCTTTGATGTGCTAATGAATTGTCCCACTGCCTTTTTGAGGCAAGATACATGGAACACGTTATGAATCTTTCTCCCCTCTGGAAGCTCTAGCTCATAAGAAACCTCACCTACTCGATGCATGACCCTTTAAGGGCCATAAAATCTGGGCTTGAGCTTCTCGGCCCCACTTTTCTTTGGTGAAGACTGTCTGTAAGGTTGGAGTCTCAAGAAAACCATATCCCCAACCTCAAAGTTGCGCTCTATCTTGTGCCTGTCCACACTCATCTTCTCTCGATTTTGTGCAATCTGCAGGTTCTCTTTCAACCACTTGAGAATCTCCTGGCTCTCTATGATCCAATCCTTGGCCTTGGGAGCTCTGCTCTCCCCGAAAACCAAGTCTATCAAAGTGGGATCATCATATACGTACGATGCTCGGAAGGGTGTCATACCAATGGACATGTGGAAAGTGGTGTTGTAGCAATGATCTCCTAAATGTAGCCACTTGAACCATGTTCTCTGTTGTACACCTACATAGTTCCTCAAATATCCTTCAACCCACTTGTTGACGATCTCGGTCTACCCATCTGTCTGAGGGTGATAGCTGGTGCTAGGTGTCAACTCTGTCCCCACCAATCTAAACAACTCCCTTCAAAACGTACCAATGAACCAACTATCCCTATCACTGATGATGTTCCTCGACAACCCATGAAGTATGAAGACCTCCCTAAAGAATAGCTTGGCTACCTGAACTAGGCTATACTCTGTCGGTATGGCATAGAAGTGAGCAAACTTGGTCAACCTGTCAACCGCTACATAGATACAATTCTTACCTTGGACCTTGGGTAGGCTTGTGATGAAGTCCATCGATATACTTTCCCATTTCTATTCTGGAATGGGAAGTCGTTGAAGTAGCCATGTTGGATGAGTATGCTCTGACTTGTTCTGCTGGAAAGTCACACACTCAGTGACATGCCTCATAACGTCCTATTTGAGGCCCTTCCATGAGAACCTCTCCCTGATCTATCTGTAGGTTTTGAAAAACCCCTGATGGCCTGCTAGTGGTGAATCATGAATTGTTGTGAGGATCTTCTTCTTGAGCCCCGAATCTGGTACCAAGTAGACTATGTCCTTGTAGAATATGACATCATCAATGATCCTATACCTATCATCCTGTATCTTCCCATTCATGACCTCACAAGCAAACTTGTTCTTGGAATATTCCACTAACAAGTGGGATTTCCAATCTATTGAAATCTCCATCAAAGAACATGTTGCAGGTCTCCTCGATAGTGCATCGACCACAATGTTCTTCTTCCCCTTGAAATACTCTATGTTGAAGTTGAATGCATGTACCTTCATCACCCATTTCTGTTGGCGCTCACTCAGGTCCTTCTACTCAAGGAAATTCTTCAAGCTGTTGTGATCTATTTTGACCACAAATTTGTTGCCCACCAAATATTGTCTGAATTTGGTCAAGGCATGCATGATTACCAACATTTCCTTGTCATAAATGGACTACAACCTCTCAAGATGACTGAGTTTTCTGCTCTCAAATACAATGGGGTGTCCTCCGTGCATCAAAACTGCCCTGATACCCTCACAAGATGCGTCACACTCTAGTACAAATGGCAAAGTGAAGTCTGGTAATGCCAACACTGGACAAGTGCCCATGACTTCCTTCATGTGATCAAAAGATTTTTGTGACTCCTTGGTCTAGATGAAAGCCCCATGCTTGGTAAGATCCGTAAAAAATGCTCCAAGTTGAGAAAAACCCCAGACAAACCGCCTGTAATAGTTTCACAACTTGAAGAAACTCCTCAACTCTGTCACGTTCATGGGCGTTGGCCAATCCAAAATGGCCCTGATCTTCTCCTGGTGTACCTATACCCCCTATGCATTGATGATGTGGCCCAAGTAAAGTAGCTATGTCATGCAAAACTCACACTTGGACTCTTTGGTGTATAGTGATTGTGCCTCCATGGTGCTCAATACCTCATCCAAGCGCCTCGTATGCTCTTGCCATGTCTTGTTGTAGACCAAGATGTCGTCGAAGAAAACCAAGACTGATTTCCTCAATTGATCCATGAATATGTGGTTCATGCAAGAATGAAATGTAGCTAGTGCATTGGTTAGCCCAAATGGCATAACCAAAAACTCGAAATGTCCAAAGTGACATCGAAATGACGTCTTCTCTATGTCCTGCTTTCAAATAATGATCTGATGATACCTATAGCTTAGATCAATCTTTGAGAAGAAAACTGCGCCATGCAGTTCATCCATCAACTCATCAATGTAAGGGATAGGATACCGATTCTTGATGGTTTTCTTGTTCAAGGCCTGATAATCAATGCACATCCTCATGGTGCCATCCTTCTTGAGAACTACGACAACTGAAGAGGAGAATGGGCTACTGCTCAGTATGATGTGTCCCATTGCTAGCAATTCCTTAATTGCTTTCTCTATCTCATCCTTGAACCTCCTAGGATGATGATAGGGGGTGTGATCATAGGTTTTCCCCCCTCCTCCAACTCAATGATGTGATCAAACCCCCTATCAAGTGGTCTCCCTAGGGGAATCGACCCAAAAACATGTTGATGTCGTCCAAACAAATTCTTGATCTTTGTATGATATTGTTGTCGACCCTCTGAATCTTCCTGCGTAGTGATCAAGCACTCTGCAACATATGCTACCTCCCCATGTTTGAATATCCTCTCCATCATCTTGGCCGAAACTATCCTGGGTGCTCCTGTTGACATGCCTCTCAGAACAACCTTCTTCCCGTCATGGTCTTTGAACCCATCTCCAAGGTTTGGTAATTGGTGGTGATTTTTCCCAAGGTGATCATCCACTGGACTCCCAACACCACATATGTGTCAGATAGGTCAGCCACATAAAATGTGTCTCTCACTGTGTAGTTTCCTAACTTAATCTCCAAGTCCTAAACTTTGTCTAGACACTCCACTGTATGGCCATCTACTACTGCAACATCAAACCCCTCAAACTCCTCTGTCTGAAGTGCTTGTCTCGATACCAATGAAGTGTCAATGAAGTTGTGGGTGACCCCACCATCTATCAGGGTGATTTCTCATTGCCCATGAATAGTCCCTCTAATCCAGAGGGTATCATACCTAGGAACACTAGAAATGATCGCTATGACTCCTCCCTTTGTTGGTTTTCGTCTGTTAGCCTACTTAGGAGGTTGTGGAACTACCGATGGGTGGTCCCCTGCCTGTGTCGGTGGTCTATGGGGAGGCTACTCCTCTGCCTGTGTTGACTCCTCCTCTAAGCTAGTGGATCCACTGTCCTGCTCCTCCTCCTCACTATCCACATTGTATACTACCACCTCAATGTAATGAATCTCTCCCTTGCCCATGCATCTGTGGCTTGGGACCCAAGGGTCTCTGCAGTTGAAGCAAAGCTTCTTCCTCATAATCTCTCTCCTCGTCTCATCATCCAACTTATCCTTGCCCTTCCATTCTCTCTAGAATAGCTTATTGTCTCGATCCTTATGTGGTACGAAGGGTTTGGAAAAGGGTTTAGTCTTTGGCATTGAGTCTGCCAAATCTCGAGTGCGTAGGATGGCATCCTGCAAGGTGTGAGGCATGTATGCCTTCACCCATCCTCTCAAAGGCTCTATGAGTCCCTTTGTGAATAACATGATCAACCTGGGCTCTAATATATCTGTCACTG
>JASDQU011102976.1:6504-17629 GCA_032191745.1 Picea mariana
ACAATCCATCATCCTGGAGTTCTAAGTAACCATTATGATACAATATCTCTGTTATAGAAAAATTTTCACCACGCTTCTACTGTGCATTGGAGGTTCTCCACCAAATTGTCTTCTTCCATCTGCATACAAGGGTCTCTTTTTGGTATACCTCAAAGCCTTGAGGTTTCTCTACATACGCTCTTTGTTCAATTATTTTGGAGAACAGTCTTTGCATTCATCTGAAGTAGACTCCAACCCTATGGATATTGCAGACGATATAATGGCTCATGTAGAGGTATGTATGGTTTACTGGAACAAGCAATCATCATAGTCTTCTCCCTCCATCTGGGAGAACCTCTAGTTCTGAATCTCTCAATGCTTACATTCATAAGTCTTCCATACACTGTTCTTCATCACAACTTTCATTTCCTTTGCTTGATTGTTTTTGGTGAGTTCAGATCAGGCTGGTAGTCTTGTGATTCTAAATACAATGACTGGTTGTTCTAGCTTTTCTTTCTATCTTGGAATCTTCATGTTCTTCCTCATGTTTCTCTTTAGCTCTTGGGTCCATGGAGTTTTCTATAGATTCCATGCCCTGAAGATTCCAACTTCTTTCTTTCATCATAGGATCATGGATGTGGACGAACAACCAGGGATACTTTAAGGCTTCTTTTCGAAGAAGACTTCTTCTAAAGTCACACTAAACACGTGCTTATTTTCATGGTTTCTACCATGGATAGATACTTTATCATCTTCAATGGATCATATAATTTAGGATTATCTCCCTCCTAATCCTTGCTTTATGCATGAATGCATGCTCTTCTTTTGGAAATATATAATTCACTCCCTCCATCTAATAGAGTCCATGATTCCATCTGCATCCTTATTTCTTGTCCTGATTGGCTTTCTTTGAGGGTTCCCTTTCTTTGACAACTGATGCTTTGTGTGTTTCCTTCCTTTTCTTTAACTCGGGACAATGATTCTTGTAGTGACCATATTTTCGACAATTGAAGCATTGTATTTTTGACATATCTTTCTCTTGATTTGGTTTCTTCCTGGAGCCAAACTTCTTTTTATTCCTGAAATTCTTGAACCTTGCTGTGAAGGCTTGATCATCATATTTCTTTTGGGGTTTCTCTTTTGCACTGATCCTTGATTCTTCTTGTGCACAACAAGTTCAAATTTCTTCAAATGTGGGATACTCCTTCCTTGTGTTCATGGTTGCGGAAAATGAATCCTATGTCTTGGGAAGACCATTGAGTACTATATTTACCAGTTCCTTCTCTAAAATGATCTCTTCAATGGCTTGTAGTTGATCTCTCAACTGAGATATTCTCACAAAGTATGATGTTATGTTGTCATCATCATTCATTTTCATGTCACAGAGCTCATTCTTCAGACTCATTACCTGTCCAATGTTTCTGATTGAGAAGAGGTTTATTAGGGCATCATACATCTTCTTGGATGAGTCAAGATGGGAGATGTAGGGTATCAAGTGGTCTTTTATAGAGTCCACTATTATACTCATGGCATTGATGTCACTGTCTTTGAACTTCTCCAAAACTGCAATGTTATGAGGTTCCTTCTCTTTTCCTTCTTTGAACCGTGGTTCCATGATCTTTCCTTTCATGATATCCAACACTTTATTCTTGGCAAGGATGATATCAATCCTTGTCTTCTACGCTTTGAAGTTAGAATCCCCTTCTAATTTGTTTTTTGACTTCATAGAGTAAGTCATAACTGCTTTGACTTGGTCAACCCTTGATTTTGACCAAAAACTCAAACTTGATGTCTTAGCTTGTTGAGAGTATCAGGAGATGCGCTAGGCTAGGGCGCACTTGTCAATCTAGAAACTAGGTCAATACCTTCACTTAATGTGCCTCAACGAGAGGGTTAGGGTTTCGCTGTTGCAACAAAACATGGTTGCAACTGCAATTGAGCAAATCCTCCCAATCTATCTTCCAGCAGTTAGACTGTCCAAAGATAGTGTGGGCCCATAACCTGTTAGAGTATAATGGATAAGCTCGTTTAACCATAGACAATATGAAATATTGTCACCCAACCATAGGCCAAAGCCACCCCCGAGCACCTTAACCTTGACAGAGAAAGATTCTGTAAGCAAACCCTAGGCTTAATAGCCAAACAAAGGTGGCACACCTCTCTCCAAGGATAACGCACCAAGCAAGAATAACAAAATCTGATAAGAGAGTCCAACCTAGAAAACCAAAAATGCAGATTGCATAATTGCCGGCAGCAGTTGCTCCCAGGACTTGCGCACAAACTGGCCAACTGTAGTGTGCACAAGTGTACTTCTGCAGTTCTGAGAATGCTAACCAAAATGATGATTGGCCTCCTATATTTATACTGTTTCTATGAGACTTCCTGGGCTGACTTCTCATTTTGGGTGCTAATTACTTAGTATATAATATTTCCTATAGCCGACTTCTTCTCTTGGAGGCTAATAGCCTAATACAAATCATTCTCTTGAGCCGACTTGTCTTCTAGGGCTCTTCATCAATTATTTAGGGTTTCTTCCTGCTTCCCAGAATATTCTATTCTCGTCAGGTTTACACGTGGAGGTAAATACCTCCTGTAGCTACCATAATATCAACACTTACTATCCCTTTCGACYGAATTTTTTAGTAATTCAGTTATTTTACGTCTGTCTTTGAACCACTCCCTTATAGACATAGATTTTTCCATATAAAGACTAATATTGTTACTTTTCCTATATTATTTTGTTATGACCCAAGGGGGGCATATATGGGCCTAAATGTACATGTAATGTGTAAATACATATGTAATGGGGTCGGCCTAGTGATAAAGGGGCCTCATGTGCAAGTGTGAATAACTATATATAAGAGATCATGTATTCATTATTGACATGTGAATTGGGAAGTATGAAAGGTATTTGGTTATTTGGAGGGGGTTCCCATATTATTTCAGGAGTTATTGTGTAACTTATTTATATGGAGTTGTGCTCCACGTTGAGATTTTGTACATGGTGTGTACTTCTGTTATTTTTTGATATTTTGAGTATTTCGATCATAACATTTGGAATCATAGTTCAAGGTCTTGGGGTTTCGCTGCTACATCTGAGACACCTTGGAATTTTCGCTATAAATTTTTTTCTACAATGTTTTAGAAAGAACCCATTGAAGGATAGTTATTATACAGATCAAGGTACATGGGGTTCAAATTTCAGCTCCTGAAGCCTTATACTTTTGGAGATATAGCCTGTGTAAGATAGGGTTATGAAATCATCCTGAATTTAGTCATTGCGGGATTTTTGATATAAAATATTTTCTGTAATGTTTCAGACCTTGAAATATGGAGGATATTCATAGAAATTATCAAGGTATCAATGATCAAAATGTCAGCTTCTGGGTCATCCTACTTTTGTAGATACACCCTGTGCAAGATAGGGTATCTGACTAGTCCTATTGACTAGTCTCAAACAGGCGTTCTAGGTAAAACAAACATAATTTTTTCATAGTGAATCCAAATTGAGTGAGACCAGTTGCATTGAACAGTGGAAAGGACATAGTATTTCAGGTACAATTTTCATAATTTTATATCTATTATTGTGCATGGGGCACGTTGTAAAAGTTCTCTCTCCTGGAAACGCCAAAAATCAGTAAGGTGGGGGGAAGTTACCATAACTTTCACTTGGCACATCAAATTTTGGTCATACCTGTGGCATTGCAGAGAAAAAATAACAGAATTACACACCATGTACAAAATGTCAACGTGGAGCACAACTCCAATATAGATTAGTTACATAATAACTGCTTAAATAATAGGGGAACCCCCTCCAAATAACCAAATACCTTTCATACTTCACAATTCACATGTCAATAATGAATACATGATCTCTTATATATAGTTATTCATACTTGCACATGAAGCCCCTTTATCACTAGGGAGACCCTATTGCATATATTTACACATTACATGTACATTTAGGCCCATATATGCCCCCACTTGGGGTCATATCATATATATTTAGCCATATATATGCCCCCCTTGGGTCATAACATATTTTGTATGAAGAGAAGTCGTATAAATACAATGATTCAATTTATCAAT
The DNA here is from genome assembly GCA_032191745.1 of Picea mariana. NCBI lineage: Eukaryota > Viridiplantae > Streptophyta > Pinopsida > Pinales > Pinaceae > Picea > Picea mariana. The sequence continues at coordinate 10,573 of JASDQU011102976.1, forward strand.
GAATAGTGAAATGAATCAATGATAAATCATCTCCATTCATTATTGATTAGGAATCCGAAGTATCAATCCGGGATTATGATAGAACCCTTTATTCTTTTATAAAGAAAGATTATCTCCTATGTCGCGATGAAAAGGAATTTTCATCCCCAAATACAAAATATTTTGGGCTAGAAGGGATTTGAACCCTTGACTTCATGGTCCAGAACCATGAGCTCTGATCCACTGAGCTACCAACCCTATCGAATGATCTATAAAATCAATGTAAAGTATGAATAGGATTCGTTATCGAATGCTTGAACCAAAAAAAATTCCATCGACTCAATCTGTTTGAGATATTTTACCCCAGAAATATATCTATATATCAATATATCTAGATATTGATATATGGAAATCCCAAATATTGATATATGAAATCTCAGATCTTCGTTCATGATTTGGCCTAATCTTTGTGGTAGCAGTAAAATATTGGGCCGAGTTCGATTGGTAGAACGAAAGTCATTGGATCACAAGGTATCCATTGCCTCAAATTCAAATTTGATCTCCTTCCATACTTCACAAGCAACAACTAGTTCAGGACTCCATTTACTAGCTTCACAGATCACTTCATTACCTTCACGAGCAATATCACGTTGTTCATTACAAGCTTGTACACAAGCTTCTAGAGCAACTCGATTAGCTACTACACCAGGTGCATTTCCATAAGGGTGTCCCAAAGTTCCCCCACCAAACTGTAGTACAGAATCATCCCCAAAGATCTCTGCCTTCAAAGCATAAAAGCTTACAAATTTGAGTTATATAAGTTTTTAATAGTTTATATAGTTTACATGGTTTGTTTATTGAGTTTGATATATATACAAAGTGAATATGCCTTTTTTATATGGAAATGGACTCCATACATATCAAGGTGAAGTTTTGGTTTTTATATATATAGAAATAATATGTGGCATATATCAATAAACAAAAGGGAAACACTATCAAAGTATGGATTATAAACTCCATGATATAACATTTGGTATATATCTGAAATGACCATTTAATATGTAAGGTGGTACAAGGCATATAATTTTAATATAAAGGTATAAACCTTGGCCTATTCATATGAATATATGTGTTGATATGGTTGTCATAAGGTATATGTTTGAAACRATATGTTGGARRTAACATTTAATTGAAAATGGAATAAATCTCAAGGTTGACATAGCGCATGGTATATGGTTATGTGAGTTGAAGTGGTATATGGTATGCGTTGATGCATACAAGTTTCATATGGTTGAAGTTTTGGCATGGCATAAGTTATATGGTTTATATGATTTTTTTATATGCAATTTACGTTGGGGGCATGGAAATATGGTATGAGGCTTTGAATTCCGACATGATGGGCTAGCCATGCATTGAATGGAAAGGACATGGGCATTAACTCCCASARTCTCRCATTTTACCACCTCATTTTTCTTGGGGCTTTGATCATTTTGTTTAGTTTGGTATGTGGAGTAAGAGCTTGAGCTCGACCTTGGAATCCTCTGTTAGTTGTAGCAACCGTCTCGACCTCAAACTATTGGTATATAAATGCTCTTTCACAAGGTATGTACTCACTAGTTTATGAAACATCTCTTGCAAAGTTTTGTGACTTAATGAATAACAATGGCTCTGGTTTTAACTAGTATTGAGTGTGTATTTTTCTCTTCCCTGTTTTTTTTCCCTCATGAAATGGAAATATTGTGAATATTGTTCGAAGGTTTCTATTTTTCAAAGGAAAATGATTTTGTTTCTGCCCTCTACTAAATGCATTCTTCTCTCAGTTTATACTTTCACTTTCCATTTTCCTGAAGATTTGTTAGCCATGGCTTTAGAAATGAAAAGAGTTGAACCCTTTTTATCATGGTAAATGTTCTGAGTTTCGACCTAGGTTCAAATTTGATTACAGTTTGTCCATTGTTGATGCACCTAGCCTTTAAAAAATACTTCTTGTTATATATATTTTTGAATATGGTTATGGCTTCAACCCATGTTGGTAACATTGGATATGTGTCGAGTCCTGGTTTTGTTTCAAACTTGAATAAGCTTACAGTTGTTCACTGTTGGAAAATTATGTGACCAACATTGCAGTTGTTTTTATTTATGTTGAGTTTGGGTTGAGCGTCGAACCCGTGCCCATATAATGGATGGTTGATTTTGGATTGGGTTTAAAGTTTGGATACATGATATTCTCTCTTGCAATTTTATGCAACTAATGATTTTAGTCAACTCTTTTTATTTTTGTTGAGTTTGTTAATCAGGTTTGAATCTGGGTTTGTAAGTGTTTGTTTCCAAGATAAATGTGGATATAACATTGGTTTGTTGCTTGATTATATGGGTTTGAACCCTAGTCATATAAAAGATTTGTCAAAAGAAATCATAAATGTATGGCCATATCCATTCTCTTTTGAAAATGTTTAAGAGCTCAAATTTGAAGTTCGTGGTTATGGCATAGTTATGACTTTATTTTTATTATGGGTTTATTACAACATTATGTGCACTTATGCTCGCTCTTACTCTTGTTCATTATAGAGACTGTGCACCTTTTAATTCCATTGTTGGCCATGGCACTTCATTCTTTTCCACCCGAGTTCAAACTCTTGTTGGTTTTGGTGAAATGGTTTGAGTGATTTTGATTTTGGAGTTCATATTCCTCATTCGAATCACAACTCGGTTTTGATTATATTTTTGGTTTACTAAACAAGAGTAATGGTCGTATCATTTATGGAAACTTAAAAGTAAAGCTTGACTCTTGTTCTGTCCATTATAAAGATGTGTGGCCACACCCATTTTTACTCCTTATGGTTATAATTCTAAGTCTAATATCAGTCTTTGCAACAGTTCTAAATGGTCATGAATTAGAGAGTTAGGTTTTCATTGAAATAAATAAGTATTGGTTGAAGTTATTATTAGTTGTGAATTCAAATAGTTCTTAATGATAAAGTTTGATGCAAGGTTTGGGTTGTTAAAGTAAAAAGGGCAAATGCTTATGTGAAAAAAAATTAAAGGTTTAATATATGGAAAGTTTGTCTTTTACATGATCAAGGAGGATCTTGTTGGCCACCCACCTTGTCCAATTGGCTCAAAATAGTTTTTTGGCAACTTACTATTTTTAGCAGTTTTTCGGTTCCTTAACTTCTGGGGCCATTTTGAGGGCCTAAACAACATTTTTTTGTGACCAGACACCTCAAAAACATCTAAAGGTTCTAATTGATCCCCCTAAATGAAGCTCCTTGTCAATACCTTTCCAACGAGTTATCATCTGCCCTAAACGAATATTGTATGCAAAAGTTACGACCCCCAGAAGTTAATGTACTAACTTACCCCAACGGGGCCCAAATGACTTTTGGCGCTTCATCTCCTAGGGTTAGGTTTTTGGATGTCTAGGGTTTTGGAATTCATGTTTATTGTAAAAAGGCCTTCAGAGCCTCATTGTACTCATCTTCTTGCAAATGAGCGTAGCCGTCACATCTCTTCTCAGAGATAAGTTGTCACCATTCTAGCAAGCTTGTTTTAGGCTGCATTTTATAGTTTCAACATAGTTATTATTCAATAGAAGTCCAATTTTATTGTATCTATGTTGTTATTCACTGTGTCTCTGTGTCAATATTATAAATCTATGTTTTCATTTTGTTTTGCTCATAAATCCGGATCAGTAGTATTAGAGCGGTATGCTCCTTATCGTTTTTTAGTGCACGTCCCTGACGAGGTCAGGGTATAGAGAGTTGGGTCTTGAGCTTGTTTCTCTTGAGGAAAGATGCTCTCACACGCCCAAGAAAAATTCCATGGCAGGAAAAAAGAAAGACAATGGGACAAGAGATCATTTCAAAATGTTGCTCGAGGAAGCCCTTGAGAAGCAGAGGAATGAGATGATGGACAACTTTGCACAAATCCTTCGATGGTTGTCGACAAGCGACACATCTACCTCGAACGGAGGCATCGCTCCCTTCAAGGTACATATCAACTTTGATATTTCTATATTTGAAGGTCAGATAGACACAAATGTTGTAGACAAATGGTTGAATCTGCTAGAAGGGTATTTTTTTCCATAACTTTTCAAATAGAGAAAATATTACTTTTGCACTCCTCAAAGTCGCACCCCATGTCAAATATTGGTGGGAGACTTTCTGTAAGCAAAAGGAAATGAATGAACCCTCATTATTTACAATTGCACTTACCTGGGAATCCTTCAGGGATGTTATTAAGGAACAATACTACCCCGTTGGAAGTTATGACGACCTATATACAAAATGGACCACACTGCGGCAGGAAAGGGACCAAACAGTGCCAGAGTTCACAAATATCTTCCATACCTTGCGCACCAAGCTGGATATCAAATATTTTGAGCGAGATCTGGTGCTCAAGTATCACGGTGGTTTACGTAGATACATACAGGCAGAAATGGGGTTTTTGGACATCTCATCCTTAGGCGCGACCTATCAATATGTCGTCAAAATTGAGCAGAAGCTTAAACAAAATACGCGGTCGTTTGGGTCTGGGAACCCCTCACAGTAGAAGCAGGGCAAGGGCATCCCCAACCCACAAAAAAAAGGACAGAGCAAGGATGATTAACCTCAGGATATCCAGTCCAAGTCACAAGTAAAGAAGGACAATGGGAAGATAAAGAAAGATATCGAGAAGTGGCGTGATTTCCATAAGAGCCCCTGGCATAACACTGTTGATTGCCACTCAAAGCAGTGATTGGTGGTTGAGGTTAAATCCTCTTAATCAGATGCGGGTTTTGACTCTGAATTAGAACTAGGAAAGGGGAGATGAATCATTGACATGGAACCCAATGCCACTCTTGCTACCACCAAGATCCATCCCAGTGAACCTGATGAGCCAGAGGAAGGTGAGTGCCTCTTTCATTCATAGATGTGGGTAAAAGGCACTCCTCTGCACTTCATCGTTGATAGCAGTATCCAGAATAACCTCATCTCAATAGAGGTCGTCAAGAGGCTAGCCCTATCGACAACGCCACACCCGCACCCCTACACCATCGGATGGCTTCATCAAGGAAGTGATCTTCATGTTAGTCAATAGTGTCGCCTGTTGTATGGCATCAAGCCATTCAAAGATGATGTATTGTGTTATGTTTCTCCCCTTGAAGTTTGTGATGTTATTTTTGGCCAACCTTATTTATGGAAACGTCATGTTGTATATGATTCTAGGCCTCATAGTGTTATTATTAGTTTGAACAGGAAATTGTAAAGGATACCTGAGGTAGTCCTACCTAGTTATATTTCCTTGATCTCTACCAGGCAATGCAGGAAGGTCATTTCTCAGACCGGGAAGTTTGTCTTCTTTCTGATTTGCTCTCAGAGTGAGAGAAAGGTTGCAACCACATCCATGGCCTCCACAAAAGACCTCTCCACGCAGTAGAAGCAAGTGGATAAGATCGTGGAAGAATACAAAGTCATCTTCTCATCACCTATTGGGGTACCTTTGTTAGAAAGTAATGGATGTGCTCATTTAACCATAGACAATATAGCAATATTGTCACCCAACCATAGGCCGAAGCCACCCCCGAGCACCTTAACCTTGACAGAGAATTATTCTGGAAGCAAACCCTAGGCTTAGTAGCCAAACAAGGTGGCCACCTCTCTCCAGGGATAGCACACCAAACAAGAATAACATAAATTGATCAAAGAGTCCAACCCAGAAAAAACAAAAATGCAGATTGTAGAATTGCTGGTAGTAGCTGATCCCAAGACTTGTGCACAAACTAGCCAATTGTAGTGCGCATAAGTGTACTTCTGCAGTTCTGAGAATTCTGGCCAAAGTGAAGTCTGGCCTCCTATATTTATATTGTTTCTTCCATACTGCATGGGTCCACTTCTCATTCTGGGTGCTAATTACTTAATATATAATATTTCCTTTAGTCAACTTCTTCTCTTGGAGGCTAATAACCTAATACAAATCATTCTCTTGAGCCGACTTGTCTTCTAGGGTTCTTAATCAATTATTTAGGGTTTCTTCTTGCTTCCCAAAAAAATCTATTCTCATCAGGTTTACACATGGAGGTAAATACCTCTCACAAATACCATAATATCAACACTCCCTCCTAGCTAGGGAGGTATTGGAGGCAATGGTTTTGAGCACAAACATACCATTCAACCGGTAGCATCATCATAGTTGTATTGACTATCTCATTATTAGATCATGATCACCATCATCACCATCAGTGTCATATGTCAACATCAACTGCATCATCTCTCAAAACCATACTCCATCTGAGTAATCCGACATGATGCTAAATAAGTCACTCACTCCAAGGAGTGATACAAAAATCCATTCTTCTAATCTGGGCATATGTCCTAGAAGAATAGATGTCCTGGACCATTTTACGTCTGGAGAATCTCTGTCTATCAGTACACTAATCATCCATCTAGCTGATAATCATTTTCAACACTTCTGATAGTTTACAAGGCAATCAGAACAATGTCATTCAATATAACACAAATGTGTCTATCCATAGTAGTACACAACTACAATCCATTGGTACACTACAACACCAAGTAGCACACAACTACTTGTTCAGTGACATATAGTCACAATCAGTGGAACACATCCACCACAGTAGCATACATCTACTGTCTAGAGACATACAATCTCCATGGCAATCATATCATCTGATATCACCCTACACACAAAAACAATGTCATGATATAATTGAATCATTTGGGTCATTCTTCCACTCACATCTGTGAGATATGGAAGAGCATCTTCCCTTAGAAGGTAAAACATCAATCATGAGCTACTGGACTATTCTTTTCAAGCATAGAAGAATAACTATCTTGATTTTTGAGCTTGGACCATTCACCTATCTTGGCCATTCCTCTGGCGCTAAACAAAGTACAACCTGAAGAGAATGAGTCTTCCCTAGGGAATGCCTGTCCTTGATTGTTGAACCTAGACCATTCACCTATCTAGGCCATTCCTCTGGCACTAAACAAAGTGCAACCTGGAGAGAATGAATCTTCCCTAGGGAATGACTGTCCGGACCATTTCCTAAGGAAATGATTGTCCTTCACCAACTTCT
>JASDQU011102977.1:14952-30395 GCA_032191745.1 Picea mariana
CATTAACCTTATCTTCACAAGAAGAATCACTATCTGTGTCTCCTGTGAAGATAAGGTTAATGAATTTAGGCTTATGGACAAAGAGGATTATGATAATAAAATCACAGGAAGTGATGTTAATGATGAAGAAGTTGTGGTTGACTTGGAAGGAGAACTGATCAGTTCCCTATAAGAAATTGCTAGACTCAGAATTAAGAAGAAAAAGAAAAAACAATTGCTAATACAGTTCGAGAAAGATAGTAAAAAACTTGATGAAGACTTTGCCCTGCTAAAAGTGGAATTAGAAGAGGCAAATAAAATAGAGGACATTCTGAAACAACAATTATCAGAGAACAAGGAAAGATGTGAACCCTTGGAAGAAGAGGTAGTAAAAACCAGGAAAGATATGGAGAAGTTTAAAGCATTATATCTCCAAAATCTTTCAAGCATTAAAGCCTCAGCAGAACTAAATGACATTCTAAGCAAACAAAGATCTCCTTTGTTGAAGACTGGTTTAGGATATGTAAGTGGTTCAAGCAACAAACAACCAAAAAGAAAAGAGCCAGTAAAGATGATCAAGTTCCAAGTCAACAGACAATCAGACCATGTGAGTACTCTGCCACCAAAAACTAATAAAGACAAGATGACCCCTGGTAAAAAAACAAAGATATTAGAAGATGGAGCAAGAAATGCCAAGAAGAAGGCCATTCTTTAGGTATAAAAATTTCTTCCATGATTACTATTTTTACTGCTCTAATTTTTGTCATAAGATTGCAAATTGTCAAATTAAGTTTAGAAACATGCAACTGAGGAGATCAAGAAATAAGAAATCTTTGCAACATAGAACTAAACAACCAATGAGTAGACAAAGTTTCACCAATTACTTTGACCTATTGAACAGTCATCTCGAATGCTATAACTATCATAACTTCGGCCACAAAGCTGGAAAATGCCATTTGAAGAATCACAAAGAAGATCCAAGGATAAAACCCTTAACCAGAAATGCCAACACATGGAAAAATAAAGATAGTGAAAAATGTGGTCGAGTACTTTCAGCTCAAAACCAAAAAGACCCCTAGTATATAGAAAGTGGATGTTCCAAGAACATGACTGGAGACAAGGATAAGTTTTTGTCTATAAGTAAAAGAAAAATAGGAAATGTGACCTTTGGAAATGATGAACCAGGTAAAATCAAGGGTAAAGGGATGGTGAGTTTGAGTAATGGTAAAGGAAAATCCCAAGATGTTCTGCTTGTAGATGGGCTGAAACATAATTTGATCATTGTAAGTCAAATGTGTGACAGAGGATGTGAAGTGGTGTTCACTTCCAAGGATTGTAAGTTAAATTATGTAAAATTAGGACAAGTGGTGACTAAAGGCATAAGAATAGATAATAATGTATATGTGTTGAAAGAAGATAGAGAAGAGTGTCATATAAGAAAACATGATTAAATATGGTTATGGCATAGGAGACTTGGACATCTAAACTTTGACCACTTAATTAAGCTCAAAAACCTTGAGATAGTAAAATATCTTCCAAGAATATCAAAGCCATAAGATCCTGTGTGTAAACCCTACCAAGTAGGAAAGCTAACCAGGACACAGTTTAAATCCAAGAGCTCTACTTCAACAGAGAAACCAATCCAATTAGTTCATATGGATTTATGTGGACCATCAATACAGGAAGGCACCAGGAAGGAAAACTACTTTATGTTGATCATTGATGATTAATCCAAACTCACTTGGGTTGCTTTTCTCAAAGAAAAAGATGAAGCATTTGAGAAATTTAAAATATTTAAAGCTTTAACTAAGAATCAAACATGCAATAGATTAAAGGTTGTAAGATAAGACAAAGTAGGAGAATTTATGTCAAGTGATTTCAAGGAATTCTGTGATAAACATGGTATCAAAAGATAATACACAATTCCAGGAACTCCACAGCAAAATGGAGTAGTTGAGAGGAAAAATAGAACAATTCAACAAATGGCCAGGTCAATGATGAATGAGAAAAATATTGTTCAAACCTACTGGGTAGAAGCAATACACACAACAATCCATATTCTTAACAAAGATCACCTCAGACCACGTAGTCACAAGACACCTTATGAATTGTGGTATGGAAGACCTGCTTCAATAAAAAACTTCAAAGTCTTTGGGAGTAAGTGCTACATAAAAACTAATAATGAAAATCTTGGCAAGTATGATGACGGGGCTGATGAAGGAGTCTTCTTAGGGTATGCTACAAACAATAAAGGATACATATGCTATAATAAGAGGCTACATAAATTGGTTGATTGTATTGACATAAAAGTTGATGAAGGAGTCCTAGTAAGAGAGGTGAGCAATATTGAATCAACAGTACAGGATATAGTTGAAGTTGAATATGAACAGGTCTAAGAATCATAAAAAGAAGAATCTGAGTCAGATGAAGATGCAAATACTTAGGCATACTCAAATCAGCAGACAACATCAAATCCTTCCTCCATAATTACTCAAAGGAATCATCCTGCAAGTCAGATAATTGGTGAGAAAGACAAAGGTATACAAACTAGGAGAAGGATAATCAAAGACACTGATCAATCACATATAGCCTTCATATCCATGGTGGAACCCAAGAACTTTAATGAAGCCAGTAAATATGTAAATTGGTTAAAATCAATGAATGAGGAACTGGATTAGATTGAGAAGAACAATACTTGGGAGATTGTTCCTAGACCTGCAGATAAGAATGTAATTGGCTCCAAATGGGTGTTTACGAAAAAAATGAATGAACAAGGACAAATTGTTAGGAATAAATCATGATTGGTCTGTAAGGGGTATACACAAGTTGAAGGATAGGATTTTGATGAAACCTTTGCACCAGTGGAAAGATTGGAAGCCATAAAAAATTTTCTTGCCTATGCATGTCATAAGAACTTTAAAGTATATCAGATGGATGTTAAGTCAACATTTCTTAATGGAGATCTAGAAGAAAATGTATATCTGGAGCAACCTGAAGGATTTTCATTGACAAATAATCCTGACTATGTATGTAAGTTGAAAAAGGAATTATATGGACTGAAATAGGCACCACAAGCCTGGTATCAAAGACTGGACAAATTTCTACAGCACAAAGGGTTCAAGAAAGGTATTGTTGAAAGTAATCTATACATAAATTCTGAAGGTGATGATTTATTAGTTGTTTTGGTTTATGTAGATGAAATTATTTTTAGATGCACTAATGACCCTTCAGTTCAGTGGTTTTCTAATTCAATGCAGAATGAGTTTGAGATGTCCATGATAGGAGAACTGTCATATTTTCTTGGTTTACGAAACAATCAGAGTTCTGCAGGGATATTTATCTCTCAAGAATAGTATTTGAAAGAGATTTTAAAGAGGCTTCAGATGGAATATTCCTCTCCTGTTAGTACACCTATGGTGGTTGGTTGAAAGCTCAGTAAATATGATAGTTCACCTTATGTTGATCAAAGAACATATCGATCAATGATAGTCAGTCTTATGTACATCACAACATCCCGTCCTGATATAATGCAAGATGTTGGAATGGTAGGTTGTTATCAGTCTTATCTTAAACAAATTCATTTATAATATGTCAAGAGGATATTCAAATATTTGAAGGGTACAATGACTTATGGTCTTTGGTATCCTAGAAATCAAAATTTACAATTAACTGCATATTTAGATGTTGATTGGGAAAACTGTTTGGATGAGAGAAAGAGCACCAGTGGAGGTGCCTTATTATTAGATGATTCATTAGTAGCATGGATTAGTAAGAAGTAGGGATCTATTTCATTATCAACTACAGAGGCAGAGTACATTGTTTTTGCTACTTGTTGCACTCAGATCTTATGGATGATACAAACTCTTGCAGATTTGAAGGTAACTTATACTAATCCCATTCCACTTCACTGTGATAACACCAATTCCATTAGTTTCTCGAAGAATCTCGTTCTTCATTCAAAGACGAAGCATATACCAATAAAGTGTCATTTTCTTAAAGAGAAGGTTACAAACAGAGCTTTTCAGCTGAATTATATTCCTTCCATAGAAAAAATTGCAGACATCTTTACTAAACCCCTAGCCAAGACACCATTTGAATATCTCCGTCAAAAGCTAGGTGTCATCCCTTCTCTCACCTAAAAGATTCCATATTGTCAGGGGGAGTATGTGTTGATTGAATATCTGATACCTTCGTAAAGTACTGCAACATCTCAGGAGGAGCATGTTTTCTTTGACATTGATTTCAAAGGGGGAGAAAAGGAGTGGTTTGGATGCTACAGTTGGAGATCTAAGAAGCCTTTTAGGTTTTCCATCAATGCCAAAGGGGGGAGATTGTTGGCATGTTTACAGGAAGAGTGTTCTTGTCATTGATGCCAAGAACAACATCAAACCAAACCTCGAGAGAGAAAAAGATGAGAAAGCTCAGAAGAGATAGCGGTTTCTAGAAGTATAGATGAGGTCTAAGAGACATACTCACGGGAGGAGAAAAGGTCGAGACCTGTGAACACTTAGAAAACCTTCTAATTCAGAGAGATCAAAATCTCAAGAAGAAGAGAGACAGTGGTTGTTGGGTCGAACACTGTGAAGAATATGGACCATTAGATCAGAGTCCAAATAGGAGGAACTAGTGCATAAGAGAGGAACAGATCCCATTCGTTGGATCTAAGCACAAAGGACCAAAAACCGTTATATCTAGTGGATTTGCAAGGAGGATAAGCTTAGGAGGAATACCCGACAACCGTTGGATTGAATTAGTGGAAGGAAAGGATAAGCAAGGTAAGATATGAGATCTCATTTATATGAATTTATGTCAATCATTGGATCATTCAAAGTGGAAGGACAGGATAAATTAGAAGAGATACATCATAGACTGATCAAGCTGTTGATATGAGATCTTGATCAAATAAGAAACATTCATTTTGGGTATAAATATGTGAGGAGGTTAAGCTTCAGAAAAATCTCACCTCAATATTTTCAAGTTTGAGATTTGAAATACTTGAAGCCCGAAGATTCAGAGAGCCGAAATACACTCTCGACCATCGGATCATCCGAAGTAAATCTCAGTTGTTAGATCTTTCAAAGAATATCTCAAGTGTCAAATCGTCCGAAGTGGATTTGGGTCTTCTGATCCAGACCCTTAGTTTAGGATTTTAAATACTCGAAGCCCGAAGACCTTGACATCTGAAATAAATCCTCGATCATCAGATCATCCAAAGTGAATTTCATTAGTCAGATCATTCTAAAGTGTAAGGACAGGATAACTTAGGAAAAGGATGCGCTAATATCAGTGACCGAGAATCGGGGACTCGGATCTACGGTCGACAGGGCATATCAGACCCCCCCGACCTTTTTTCTTTTAACCGTGAAGGGGGTCTGAGATGGTGGTATTTTCCATGTGGGACCCTCATACATGTCACCTTCCTTTTAACTTGGACCCTTCTCACTCATTACCACTTACTGCCTAATCCCCCCTCCAAGGAAACCACCAAACTACTCATACATACCACCTCCGTGCTCTGATGTCACACTCCACTACCTGCTACACGTCGCACTCCACTACCCACTACACGTCACACTCCATTATCGGGCTCTGCCTCCACCCCCCACTACACTGCCTACACGTCTCACCCATCAGCAGATCTTCCATTTCAAAATATATTCAGTCAGAAGAAATGAGAAGTTGAGATTTAAAATATTCGAAGTTCGGAGACCCAAATGAGATCTTGACCATTGATCCCAGAGGGACACACGTTAGTGGATTGACAACTATGGAAGTTTGGTGTATGGGAAAATCGAGGTTTGATATTTGAAGCTCCTAGAACTCAGATCACGAAGTAAATCTTAGTCATTGATTTAGGAAGGGTAGATCTGATCTACAAACTTGAGAGGACAAATCTGAATTGTTAGTTCACAAGCACCGTCAAGATCATGAGATCGATGATCCTGTCACATTGCAGGGCCCAAACATACTTGTGTCTTAATTTTTTGTAAGTGGACCACAATTAAAACCATGGTATCACCAAAGGCATACATGGAGCTCTATGGTGAATTGCGGGGCAAAAATCGGGTTTCCCTCAAACCACCTTTGGCTGAGCCGACAATCGCATGGTCACATAAAGTTCATTGCCCAAGGTCATATCGAAAACAGGAGCTAGCGCTCACCAGACCAAGATCACGAAGCTCCTTTTGAATAGGATTCTGGTCACTGTTGGTGATCACATGAAGGAAGGGGATTAGAACCCAAAGTCGCCAAAAAGGACTGACTGTAACTTCCAGAGAAGGTGAAGAGTTGTGACTACCAGAGAAGCCAAAGAAGCTAAGGATAACACCCATTGATAATGAACCGATTATAGATAATTGCCAGAGAAGATGAAGAGTTCGTATGATGATGTATGTGTGTAGGAAGTGATGTAGTGTATGATCTGAAGTGAATATTAGAGATGTAGAGAAAATAATGAAGAGGCAACACAGATCATAAAAGGGATAAGAGAAGATGAACAGGTATGTGGAAGATGATGTCAGCAGGAGAAAGAAACTGATGTAGGCAGAGCAGAGGAGTGTAGAAGAACAACGATGAGACTGGGAGTTGTAGCTTCCATCTAGTTACAGCCAGAAAAACCACGGTGGTAGGGTGGTGCCAGGGAGAACCATTGTTCTTTGTTATATAGGTTGGTTGTTGTGTGACTGGAAGTTGGTGCTTCCATCCAGTTGGTGCTGGAACACTTAGGGAATTGGTGCTTCCTTCTAGTAGGTGCTAGAGAAAAGAAAGGGTTGGCGCTATCAACAAGTTGCATCTTGTTAAAGAAGAGTTTGTAGGCTCATTTTGAGTTGGTTTTCAAATATTGATGATGTACAGAACATAAAATACTACCTATCATTCCAAGAAGAAGAGGTTTTCTCCCTTTATGGGTTTCCTCATGAATATATGTCTTTGTGTATACCATGTGTGTGATTGATGTTTATTATTTATGCTGTTCATGATTTTCATAATCTTTATGATCACTTGAAGAAGGTTAATAATATTTTAATAGGCATAAAATTGTTTAAGCACAGTAACATCTGATTCACCCTCCCTCTCATTTGTGTTAGTATTTTCAACACGGGGTTCGAAGGAATTGGCAACAACTACAGTGAAAAAGTCGAAGCCCAAAATTCCAAAGCACCTTTTGGGTTAAGCCCCAAGTCATAGCCCAAGGTCACATGTAGAAGGGGCCTAGTGGAAGGAGCTAGTGCCCACTAGTTTAAAATGGTGAAGGAAACCAGAGAAATGGTCCCACTGGTCTCATAAAACTTGCGCCTAAAGTGATAAAGGCATATGTTCAAAACAATTTGGGGCCAACAAGGCCTCGAGGAGATAATTCAACTCGAGAATTTGAACATCCTTGATTGGGAGGTTGTACAACCTCGAGGAGAGAAGGGGGGGTCTGCATCAAGTGGTACCAAAGCCTGATTTTTTTTGCAGACAACATACAAAGAAGAAGAGTTGGAGATACTTTCAGTTGCAGAGTAATCCACATACTTTTCAAGAGGGTAGGAATAAAATGAAAATGGATACTGAAAGCGATAGGAGAGGTCGAGAAGACGACCACAAGAAGAAAAGAAAAGAAGAGATGGATCAAGAGTTGAGTGAGATAAGAGAAGAAATGGAGAGGTTGACATCGAAGATGCAACAGGAGGGAAAGGTACGTTGGAGGTACAAATGGAAATAGGAGTTGAGGAGGTGGCTAAGGGAAGTTGAAACCCTCAGCGACACAAAGAATATGGTTTGCGTCTATGAACCAGAGATTGGGAAAACCTCAACGATGACAAGAGGAGATTAGTAGTTGATCTCATAAACTACTAGGAGGGCAGAGATGAAGACTCAAATTTTCAGGTGGGAAATGCAGAGAGATCAATTGATCTCATAGAATGCAAGGAGGGTTGGACATAAATCCAAAATTTCCAGGTGGGAAAAGGAGACAGAGAGAGACTTTCTGAAAGTCTCATGATCTCATGGGTGAGTTCATATCAGCAAGGAGTGCTGACAAAAGAAGATCAGAGGTGTGTTATGATCATTGGGTGAACTGAGATATTCTTGCCACACAACCCAGTTGAGGTCAAAGTGTGTGTTGCAGATGAAACAATAGAAGGACAACCAATGCAGACTGTCATAGAGGAGGAGAAGGAGCAGACACCAAAATATACCCCAACAGAAGGAGAAGAGAATTCAACGGAATTTCTCAGAGATTTTAGCCAGGAAGCTAAGCAGGAGATGACTACAACACTCAAGTATACAACAGGAGAGGAAGAAGACAACCTGGATTTTGTTGATTTGTGTGAATATCCAGAATCTCTGGAGAGAAGGGTGATAGTGAAAAGGGTGCACATCCTATGAGCTAAGTTGGAAATAGATGGAGGAAAATTCCAGTCTGAGGAGTAACTGGAGGAAGCTGGAGATGTACCAACAGAGGAACTAGTAGAAGTTGAGATATCAGAGGAGATGGCTAGACAGAATTCTCGTAAGCAGGCTACAGAATCTATATCTATAGGGAAGTGGCAAGTCAAGGCCACAAAAGTAGAAAACAACATAGGAGATCAAGATGATTTTCCCTTTTATCAGCATGAGGAGGTGCAACAGAGTAGTATACAAAGAAGGAATCGATGAACAGAGTAGTTGGAAGAGTTGATAGAGGAGATAAGAGAGTTGATGGTGAAGTCAGCAAAAGAAACTGGCAACAAGGAGAAGCTGAGCAGAAGGAATCCTGCAAGAGTAGGAGGGGATCACCAGGAGTAACAACAAAGCATAGGAGTAGGAGGACAGCTCCAAAGGAGAGTTTGGGATCCAGGGGGGTTTCAATAATAGAGTAGAGGAGCTCATGAGAAGGAGCTGATGAATTTTCTGTAGTGGAGTATGATGCAGGAGCATCGCTCCACCTCAACAATGCTCCAACATCCCAACACATCAAATAAAATTTAAGGAAGGGAGAGGCACCAACCCTCTCATTTTTCCCTCGAATTTAAATTTTAAATGTAATTAAAGAAATTAAATGCTGTAAGGTTGGAAGAGCCAAGTAGATGCCTTTGTACAAGCAGGATTTAGAGTCGCCTTTAATGTCTTGCTGTAAGGATGATCTAGATCCGATTCAAACTAGATGAGCATTGAATGTAATCTGCCTCAGTAGTTAGGCATTGTAAATGATGATTAGACACCACTAGTGTAGCTTGGAGGGAAAAAGCTCGAGGAGACCCTCTTTTGTAAAAAAATATGGTAATCAATTATTTATTATTCAGAGAGGATAAGAAGAGGAGATATGAGACTCTGTTGCAGTCCGAGCCTACACCCATTGTAAACAAACATTCATATTAATATAAAAGAATAGATTTCACTGTTTATCAATTTTTGTGTGGTGAATGCTTATGAATGTTATATGTGTATTTATATGTGCATATGTTGTATATATATGATAGGTTTCCATCTGTAGGGTAAGAATATATTTTCTCTATCTGCGAGTTTTTTTAAATTGTTCCAGGTTCTTTAGGATAAGTGCAAAGAGTGCACGACAAGGTATTGGAAACTCTGTGAGACAACACAAGGAGTGTGTATCTGAACTCAACGTTGATTTCAAAGGAGAATGTGTCAGGCAGGCACACCAGAATAGTTTACAGACTTAGAGAGGACCCTCAAGGTTACTAAACACCTTGGAGGAGAAATATTGTGAAAAGAAGGCACAAAAGACAGACTTGATGAACACTCTGTGAAGATCTACCAGGAGGGCATTGTGTAGGTGCATGTGTGCACAAGTGAACTCTATTTCGAGTTATGAGAATTGAAGTATTAGAGGAAGATATCCATAGAGTTACCGAACACTCTGGTAGACATGCAACATAGATACTTCAGATTTGTTGAAGATTCTGAAGAAAAGGCTCTCCAAGGAGTACCTTGAGAGGGTGCAATTTTGAGCCAGGAGACAGTCAACTTATTTGTTGTAGGGAGGAGCTCCACAAGTGTGCATTGAGAGGATGAAAGGAAACACATCAATGAACATGAAAGAGATCATGATTCTCGAGAAAGACCTGTGCAAGGAGTGCACCAGGACAACACTTACATAAGTGTTGAAGGAATCCATTTGAAATACTCCATAGAGCGCAAGGAGAGCACAGAGGTGGGAACTTGCTTCAAGTTCAACAAGCTCAAGAGGATGATATATGAGTGCCAGGAGGGTGAATAAATACTTTGAATGCTCGAGACCCTTAGGATATTGAGTAAGTTCAAAATCTTAGAAGATATAGTGCAAGTGTGCACAAAGACTCTGCAAGGCGAGTAGAGGCCAAGGACCCTTACAGGTTCAATTTTGTGTAGATAGTGTAAAGAGTGTGCGCAAGTGAACTTATTTCAAGTTCAAGCTTAGAGGGAAGACCCATGAAAGAAGTGCAATGGACTAACACGTATATTAGAGTTGAAGAGGTATGAGAATTGTAGACTGGAACACACAAGGAGTGTGCCAGAGGTAAATTATTCCAACTTTACAAAAGCTCGGGAACGAGAGCACAATTCGAGACCCAAGTAGTCGGGTTCACAGGAGAAATTTTAAAGGCCAAGACCTTTGAAAACTTGCAATAATTTCCCAGTTCGGGAGGAAGTGGAAAATATCAAGAGGAGGAGTGACAACAATCGTTATATCAGTTGTGGGAAGAGATATTGATCATCATAACCATGTCCAAACAGAAGGAGTGTGTAGAAGAGGAGGCAGATCCAAGTCGTCAGATCTGAGAGTGTGGACCAATAGTCATTGGATCCAAAGGTAAGTGCATGAAATTCCTTCATTTTAACGTTCATAGGAGAGCGAGATAGCCGAAGTCCAGGAGTTTCGAAGCCAGTCGAAACCATCCATCATCCAGAGAGACAGGTGGCGACAGATATTAGACTCTGGAGAAGAAGTACTCTGGGAGTTCTCATATAAACTGAGTGTGAGACTGTTGAAGCTCTGAAGCCCAGAGCTCATCCCAACCATTGGTGTTGGAAGGGACACATGTCAGTAGATTTGAAACTCCGGAGAAAATTCACTGCAGGAGTTTTCAGTTTAGGAGAGAGAAAAATCACCAAATCTCCTAAGAGCAGAGTAGATCCCAACCGTTGATCGCCAAGAAGGACGTGGCAACATATCATAGAGTCCTGGAGATAGAGCTCTAAAATATTTGTGTAGAGAAAAGTGCAATTTTCACGAAGTTGCGAAGGACGAAGAAATATGGAGTCGTCAACCCAGAAGGACGCATGGTGTTCGACCAACACTTCAATGGTCCATTGTTAGGGAGGAACAAAAGTAGGAAGAGTGAGGACTCCTGAAGGCAATATTCCTGAAGTGGATCACAACGGTTGGATTTTGGAGAGATGTGATCCATAGATCCCGTTTGGGTAATTTCTCTAGTTCGGGGTTCAGAGGAATTGGCGAAAGATGCAGTGAAACAACTAAAGCCTGAAATTATGAAGAGACTTTTGGGTTAAGCCCTAGTTCATAGCCTGAGGTCGCATGAAGAAGGGGCCTAGTGGAAGCAATTAGCGCCCACTAGTTTAAAATGGCCAAGCACACCAGAGAAAGGGGCCCGCAAGTCGCATAAAACATGCACCTAAAGTGATAAAGGCCCGTGTTCAAAAGAATTTGGGGCCAGCAAGGCCTCGTTGATGTAATTCATCTCGGGAATTTAAAGATCCTTGACCGGGAGGTCACACAACCCCAAGGAGAGAAGAGGGGGTTTGCATCATAAGTGTTCCTTTGGGGTTCAATAAGTGGAATATTTGGGTCATATTGTATCTCATGAAGGTGTAATGGACCCTAACAAAACTAAAGCTATGAGGGAAGGAAAATTCCAAAAACCTTGTAGAAACTTAGAGGAATCGTAGGATTGAAAGGATATTACCACAATGTTTTCAATAACTATGGCCAAATAGCATCACCTCTAATAGAATTATTAAATAAGGGATCATTTTCTTGGACTCAAGCAACAACCAAAGATTTTGAAACACTTAAGGAGGCTATGTGTACAACTCCTATCCTAGCCAAGCTTGACTTCACAAAAACATTTATTGTGGACTGTGATGCCTTAGACTATGTCATTGGTGCAGATTTAATACAAGAAGGAAATCCCCTTTCTTTTGAAAGAATTCAACTTAAAGGAAAAAACTTACTCAAACCCATTTATGAAAAATAAATGGTGGCCATACTACATGTAGTTAACAAATGGTGCCCTTAATGTTAGTACTTGGAGTTTCAAGTTTGAAATTTTAAAGGAACATTGCTTAAATGTTACTTTTCATGCAACACAACCCATCAGGTCTCAAAGTCAACACATAAGCACCAAGCACAGTCAATGGCATATGATTTCATGCTATATTTTGTTTTGTTTGTTTAAAGGAAAAAAGGGTATGGGGTATTAATGACTAGATCCAAGTTCAAGCCATGAGATAATTCATCAGTCAACACTCAACACTAATATACAAGGCCACTAAGATAAGCCCACGGGTTACTCCAAGTTCTTGAGATATTGATGTATATTAACACATGTCATAAGATTTCCTTTTTCATGTGGGATATATCCCCGTATTAAAAAATGTCAAAATGACACATGGAGGGAGCTAACAGGTAAGCATAGTCACAAGAACAGAAGTCTCATGAAGAACTTGGGTGCCACATCACAAAATCACTACAAAATTGTGTTGGACAAAATCTCTACGAAATCATTCCATAGCGATTTTTCTGGTTTCAAAATCGCTACGAAATCGTTCAGTAGCATTTTCCTGTATAAAGCAATATGTATCCCAATTTTTTTTTTAAAAGGTATTAAAACTCTTGGCACTTAGAAAATTCAAGGTAGAATGGTCATCAACAAACTATACCAATATTTGAGGCAACTTGAAATCTACAAAAAGTATTAATTCCATTCAAAAGAAACTTTATCAAATGAACTGGAAGATCTACATCTTCAGGAAACTTCAATCATGAAAAGTTACAACATACAGATGGCGGAAAATTCTTCATAGGTGAAGACTCTTTTCATAATTATTGGGCATAAAATCAACATTTAATTAGAATCCAGATCCGACATCTTCAGGAATCAAATTTCGGGCTCCATTTTCGATCAAATGGTAATGAATCTTCAAAAACCATTAAAAACCTGCTTCTATAATTAGTCCATTAACATTACACGTGAAATTTTTTTGAAATTTATCCACGGTTTGGGAGAAATATTTGTCTAACCAGAAAGATAGTTGAAAATTCATATACATGTGGAAATCAAAAACTTATCAAGGCAACATTTGGTAGCACAATCCCATATCCAATGGGCATTATATCCACTGTTCCAGATTAATAAATATTTTAGATATTTCAAATAAGATGAGTTCCTAAAAGTTTGGGAGAGTGTGTTTTTATATTTTTATATATTGATTGTATGGAGATGGGAGGAGGAGGATCGAAATATATGTAAATTGATAACTGGGGAGATATCAGTTTTGAAAGTGTAATTGTGCCTATGATACAAAAAATAATAAGAATATTACTGGTTCATTTTTCCATATGAGATATTTTCTTTCTCATGGCCAGTCTCGTTTTTATTTTCTTTGTTCTTCTCATTTCAAATGAAATAAAGACAATTTTGTATATCGAAACATTTCTTCCTGAAACAACATTGAAACATATGGTTGAAAACTCTCTTATTTCACCTTTTTTTGGGCAAAGGTTGTATTTGGAATGGCATTGTTATTTCAGTTTTCAAACTACCATCTTCGAGACCTAAAATTTTTCTTCATCATTTGAACATAATGTTTAATTGATGTTTATTTTCCCTTTGATTGCTTTATGTTGATTTGACCTGAGAATGAAACATTATAGTTTGGAATGAATCTTTGAGGCCCTTGATCTTTTGGAATCAAAAGACACATTTGTCCCTCATAAGTTGATTGGATATTTTCACTTTAACCTTATCAACAACCAACCTTATCATCTTTAATATAAACCCAAAAAACACAAACAAAGATCCTATTCTCTAAGTGCACCAGCTCTAGCCTTCTCCTGTAGTGAGGGGGATGACTTTGGTGATAACATTTTTTGGCGTCGTTGTCGGGGACATAAGTGAAGATATTTTCCCTGGGAGAATGATAATGATCAGGTCTGCTTCTTGATGGTGAAAAATAAGAAGGAACATAATTGACTGTAGATCTTTCACCATGGTGACTCTACTGTTCAAATATTCATAGGAGACTCCACTAGTTGAAGATCTAGAATGGCATCAAATGATCGAATGAAATCCATTGTGGCTGCAAGGTTTGCTCCTTTGAATTTTTCTAACATTAACAATTTTCCTAATGTTTTTCTTGCTATGGATATTTGGGGAGACTACCTTCCATGGTTCAGATAAATAAAGGAGGATAATCCTTCGGATCACCTCATCATATTTCATCAATGTATGGCTCAGCTAAATATACATCAGGAAGATGTACTCATGAAAATGTTTGTGTACTCATTAGAAGGGGATGCTCATGAATGGCACCGATATTTTCCTCCTTCTAGAATATCTTATTTGAAAGAATTTTATATAGAATTCCATCGTCGATGTGAAAGGTATTTTTCCCAGGAACTTCTTCTTGAGAATTGTTGTGAAGAATTTCATTTAGATATTCAACATATTTATTCTTTTAGTAGTGATGATGGAAGTGACTATATTAATGCATATATGGAGGAAAATCAAATTCTTTCTATTTCTACTTCCCAAGAAGAAGATCTTCAAGACATAATTCATGGTGATATAGATGATTGCAGAGCTGTGGATGCTTTAGATCTTGTTCCTTATGTACCTTCTGCTTCAAATTTAGACGAGGAGGATGAGGAAGAAGATGATGTTGTTCCAAATATGTTTCAAGATAATATTACTGATGACATTTTTCAGAAATATTCATCTTTGTCATTAGAGTTTTATCATGCTGCTCCCATTTTTGATGAATATGATGATCATCTTGAGATTGTAGATGCACATGTTTATGATGTGGCAGAATCAGATCAACAGATTCATGAAGACATTTAGTCCATTATTCATGAACAACTGGAGTCGGTGTATGAAAACTATGTATCTGAAGAAAGCATGGAAGAGAAGGATCAACTTCTTCATTTTCATGATGACATTTTTGTTGTTGTTGTTCAAGAAACTTATGAGCGGATTCAGGATGACCTTGATGCCTTTGATTGTCAATGCTTGAATAATCTTTATTCTCTCTTTCCTACAGAGGAAAATTGTGACCTTTTGTATCAGCTGAATATGTAGTACAATTGGGAGGACCCAATGGCCATTTACATGGAGTCATGTTTTTCAGAAAATTTCAGCCTTGTAGAGTTTGGAATCAAAATGGATTGTGGTTGTAAGTATGTGTTGCAAATTAAATTTTTTATGCAAATGTTAAATTCTTCTTTGACTTCTATTTTCATGCAAGAAGCTCTT
>JASDQU011102979.1:4759-16184 GCA_032191745.1 Picea mariana
TGTTCATTTCGGTTAATGCTCATGCTTATTTCAAAGTTTCTTTGTAAGTAGCATCATATGTTTAATGAATTGTTGGCAAGGAATCTCTAAGTATTTTTGCAGATCTCATACTTGAAGTGGAGGATAGGCATCGGTTGCAGATCTCATACTAAGGCTTGAACTAATCTAAGTACAATAAATGAATCTAGGAGTTTATTCTTTCATTAACCAACATAAAGAAAAAGTATACACATATCAATTATTCACCATGAGATATATCAAACATACACTTGCATAAAAGGATACTTAAGACACAATTGTTAGATGCAAGTGAATTCAAATTTGTTTCCAAGTAAATGACTGAAAAAGAGAGTGAAGCATATGGCTTTGCAAAATGTGTAAATGAGACCAGTGCCTTAAAGGTTTTGTGGGCAATGTAGATCATGTATTTTATTAAGATAAATTAATGGTAGATTAATGAAAGGTTGTGTGGCCTCTTTAGAGGCTACTTCTTTGTTTGGAAACTTGCGGAGAACTTATCGAAGCCCGAGGGAGCTCACTAGTAAGTTCACTAAAGGTGTCGGATGTCCAAAACGGGTGGGAAGCCAAGTCCCGAGAGGGCCCGCCTTACTTCACACACTCCCTTTAGGCGTTTTTCCGTGCATTAAAGTAGCAACTATTGAGATTTCCCTAATTATTCTATCACCACTGACTAGCCCAGCATGTATGAAACTTACTCTCAGCAGATCGAGACTAGCTCACAACTGGAAGGGTTAGGAACCGCATTGGGAGCTGATGAGAGTTGTTTATTTTAAAACATAAAGCAAAGTACTAAAATTGAAATGTTTTGTAATTACTAGAGTCTTCACTGACCAACCTCGTTGGAGGAGCCGAGGAGACGGTTTATTGCCAACTTTGAAATTTGCATAAACTTGAAGCTAACTAGCAACTAGTATTCTACTTTGCGAAAATGAAATTTAATCTAAATTGTGGTTTATTTTGACCTTTAGAGCTGATTGTGAGTTTATTTGAGCAATTAAATCAAAGGAACACAACTTGAAGCAAACTAAGACAAAGATCCAAAATAAACACAACACCCCCCCCCGCGGGGGAAAAACAAAGTGAGGCCTCCTTTGGCTCACTGATTTTATTCTCTCGGTTACAATTTGCTCTTTGAAGAGTCTTTGGATCTCTTAAAATGAGATGTGGACCCTTATATATGGATCAAAATGAAAGAAATACTTTTTACAATGTTTCTTGACAATATAGGGTCACTTTGGGGTTCTTGGCAGCTTCAAATCTTCAAGATTTGGACAGAGTATACCTTTATATTTGCGCAGACCTGCACAAAACAACAAACAAAAGATAGCAAAAGGATGGCCAAAACACTTTAAGAGTGTCTTTGGTTATTAGTATATGAAACTAAAAATTCCAAGCAAAGGCCTATGATAAACTAGCAATTTCTAAGTCTAAACTAGCTAAGAAGAAGCCCTTTTTTACTACTATTCTTTGCTGTCCTAAAACAAAAAATGAAACAATAAGACTTTGCTCAAATATAAAATTTAGACTCTTTTAAAAAGGACTATCTTTATCTTCAAAATTTAAAAAAATAAATAAATTTAGGATAGCCACTAGCAAGCTAGAATTTTGAATAACTTTATGATCTATCTACTTGCTCTTCAAACATACAAAGTATTGAAATATTCAACCTTTAAACTTTACTTTATATGTGCTTGAACTAGGTAACCAAAAAAAAGAATTTAAAGAGGAGAAGGAGAAAGAAGAGAAGTGCTTTGACCCTAGGAAATTGGGCAAATGGAGTCTTTGTTGATGAATCCACAAGAGGGGCTATGTCCTTTTTGAAGTCTTGAAGGGTGAGGTAAGTGCAATTGATGCCTATCCTCCTTTTCAAGTGTGAGATCTGCAAAAGTACTTAGAGATTTGTAATGTCCCCACTTTGGGACATCAGGGTATTACACAATGTTATGATGACCAGGGTAGCCAGTTGGAGAGTATAGGAGCTATTGAGGGATATTTTGGGGTCCAACTTGCATCGCTCATCCTATTTCATCATTATGATCCATTCCGCACAGGTTGGCTTTGGTTCCGTTGCATTTCGACGATTTCCATGATTTTGAGTATTTTGAGCTATAGGTTAACTAAATTCACTGAAGAGGTCATTTTGGGCACAATACTTGGAGGAACTTCTCAGTGTAATAACTCATTGGAATCGGGAGGAACAACACTACATGATAGAATGATGAGAAGTAACTTTCAGTGTTCAGGGAAGCCACAAGGAGAGATAAGGCGCTTTTCAGAGGTAAGAAGGTTAATTAATTAATTAAAGTGATTTAATTAATTAATTAAATATTAATAAAGTAAAAGTCACCTTGGAGGGACAAGGTGAGCAGGAAGTATAAAGAAGAGGCAAGGGCCTCTATTCTCTTGTTCATTATGTATGTTTATCATTTGATATTTGACTTCTAGCTAGAGAGCCCATACCTTGGGGGTTTTGAGGGTTTTGACTTAACAAACCCTAGAGGACGATTCGGTGGTGAAAGATTCCACCTAGCTTGTCCCAAGCTTGGTCTCGGGGATGCAATACTCCTCCACACCATTCTAGTTCGGATCTATTCAGTGTAGGATGGTTCTACACCAGCCACGGGCACAGGAAGGAGGGCGCATCATTGGGGGTTTTCAACAAGGGGGGCGCACCATTCTTTGAGGGAGGTTTGTTCCAAGGGATTGGAAGGGCTTCGACAGATTCTAGCACCTGGGTTTTCATTGCAGGGTCTTGGCCATTAGATCTAGTGCATTCCGGAGGAGTTTCATGAGCCAGTTGATTTATTGGATGCATTGGACGAATTGGAGAGAAGGAGAGCATTTTGGAGATTCAGATCTATTCAGTTTGGAGGGGTTATACCTCAGATCTGACCCAGAGACTTCACACAGTGACTTGCAGTGTCCCGATCTACCTTTCTAGCAAGTTTCAGGGCATGTGGAGGCCTCCTTCATCAGGGCCAAAATTGTAGGGTTTGACAGTTTTCAGGAGGGCGCAGCTCCACTTGAGGATTCAACATTTGGGGGAGCATTCCTTGGTATTTCGGTTTGAGATTTCAGGAGGGGACTCTACACATCCCGATCTATAGTTTGGCATCTTCATTGGACTCATTTGGAGGCTTCTTCAGTTGGGCCGAATTATTGAGGGTTTCAGTCTTCTACTAGAGCGTGGCTTTTCCAGTTGAGGGTTTGCCACTTCATGCGATCCAGATCTATTCTTGCATTGATTTTCATTCAGTATTCAACCTTTGGAGGCTTGTAGTCTTCTATTGGAGCATTTTGTAGCAGCTTCCATTGTGTTATTGGAGCCATCGGTTGAGCATTCCAGATCGGCCTCACTCTTGCATCAGGTTCTTGCTCATTATATTAATAAAGGTCAGATCTTGCTATTGGTTCCATATTTGGTGTATCTTGTACTTTCATTGATTGTATCTTCAGATCTATGTGTGATTATTGAACATAAATCCTAAGGCCGAAATCAAGAGGTCAACCTGCAAGTAAACACATACAAACAAGTAAATCAACAAAGTGTTTGACGAAATAACCACACTCAGTAAAAGTTTAAAAATGCACCAAAACCGTGATGTTCCTGTCATATTGGCTTGGGAACATTACAAGATTCCTTGCCAACAATTTGTTAAACATATGATGCTACTTACAAAGAAACTTTGAAATAAGCATGAGCATTAACCGAAATGAACATGCATACTAAAGCTATCTCTTGTAAACAAACATTAAGATCAATAAACAAACAAGTTTATAATCTTACCCATTTTGGAGATAACTCCTCTTAGAAAGCATACAATAACTAGCAAAAGGCAAAAAATACACATAAGCAAATTATACCTCACAATTGAACATGTAACATAGAAGCTCCACACATGAAAGTAGACACCAATGTAGCTTCCAAAGCGTTTTTATTCCAACAATATGAATGATACAATAGTATTACAATAACACAAATCCCAAGCTCCAACTAGTTTGCAAATGGGAGAGAGATTGTATAAATAGCAAAGGGTGAAAGATGGAAAAGGAGGAGGGCGCACCACTTGGAGAGTGTAGCAATGCCAAGTGTGGGATGAGGGGTTGCCACCTCTCCCAAAGAAGGGCGCACCCTCTCTTGGAGAATCCACCAATCAACACCAAATCCTCCTTGAATTGATCCTTTATCCAATTAGAATCTCCTCTTTGATTGCCACATAGCCTTTTGAGGCTTTATTCACCCAAGACATGTTAAAACATGTTTCTCAGATTTTAGCATTTGCTTATTTTATTTGACTTTTTTGGGTTTTATGAGTAAAATTGATTTTTAAGTGATTAAAATCACTAATTTATTCAACCAAGTGGAGAGTTAGGTAATATGGGTGCTCTAGGTCCAAAAATGAGCACCCCCAAGGCATATGAAGTCCCCTAGTACCACTTTTTTAATACAACTTTATTTTTTAATTAAAATTCTCGTTTTGCGGAAAATTTTTAATTAACTGAAAAAATTAAAAAATCCAAAGGGGGACTTAACACATTTCCATAAATATGTTTAGCATGGTAATATACATTAGACACTAGGCTTAGATCCATGCTAAGGCTTAACTATGAGTATATACTCCAAGTCTGGAGAATTGAGTGAAAAGCTCATAAATTATAAATTGCCTTAAAACGGAAAAATATAATTAATAAGTAAAAAAACACTCTAGAGTAACAACTCATGCCTAAGTCGAAGGTGGCTAAGACCTTTGACAAGTTCATCATGCAACATCTCTTATTACAATTTTTTATGGAAAATGTGAAAAAGTTGGTCTTATTGACCAACTGAACTTCTGAACTCTGAAATTTGAACAATAAGTGTTCAATCTTTGGCGGCTCGCTGGAAGTCCATCCTAGTGCAACTTGGTGGATAACAGGTTGTAAAGAATCATGGGTCATACTCATGAGTGATGGCCCTTGATATATACAGAGTTTTGACTTGGGTTTTGGTTTCGAATTTACTCCAAAAGTTTATTGGTGTCGAGCCTTTGGTTTGCTAGAGAAAAGAATTAATTTTGAGCTTGGCAGTAGTTTCTTCCTGTCAAAGAAGCTTCTACTTGAGTTTATGAGCCCATGGTCGCACACCATTCTTCCTCTTGGCCTTCTTGGCAGTGTTATCGCACAATTTGTACTTGTCCAAAAGGGAAAGGCAAATGGATGGCAAATTGGTGTAACAAGAGGTTGTCCTATCACTGTCACCTTAATAAGACACCTCTTTCTATTTAGGGGTGAGAGCCTAGGAGAGACGTCCCCGATGACCTAGGGGTTTGAGAAGGCAAAGTTTGAGGTATCAAGAAAAGTTATCCCCTCTCACAAGTCATACTGATCAGAAAGTCCCAAAGGTCTTACAATATGAAGCAATGATATGCTTAAGTGTACGTGCCCAGAACAAGACAACAAGAAAACACTATTTTTGCAAGTAACAAGTGATGTTAGTGCTTCGTAAAACCTTGGACTTTTCAATGAAAGCAATAAGTAGATATAAGATGAAGCAAACAAAAATTTATAACAACAATAAATATATGACGATAGCTTCACAAGTTATGCCTTAAACAAGCTTCAAAATGACCCGAAATGATAATCTAACAATAGCAATATGCTAGCACTTGTTAGAAGCAAATGAAGCAATGTAAAAATCAACTTTAAGAATTGCTTTTAGGAGCTTTTACTGCTGTAATATATGGCTGTAGCTTACTTTTGTAACGACACGAATGCTAGTGGATTAGTCTTCAAAGCTGAGTTTGCCAAATCTCGAGTGCGTAAGATGGCATCCTGCAAGGCGTGAGGCATGTATGCCTTCACCCATCCTCTCAAGGGTTCTATGAGCCCCTCTATGAACAACATAATCAACCTGGGCTCTGAGATATCTGTCACTGCCACTGCTACCCACAGAAACTCTGTGATGAATGCCTTTGCTGTGCCAGTTTGTCTCAATTGAGCTAGATCCCTGAAATGGATCTTCGGATCCCTCCTGTCAAATCTGTCCATGAGTCTCTCTGTGAACTCCTTGTAGGAGGTGATGTGACTGTGACCCAACATCACCAGTCCATGATGCCACCACTCGTGTGCCTCATCCTCCAAGTGTAGTGTAGCGAAATTGATAACCTCTGTCTCGGTCATCTGGTTGAGCTTGTAGTACGTGTCTAGCTTTTGTACCCAAGCTATGGCAGTGCATTTGAACGATTCGTCAAAAGAAGGTATGGGGAGTTTACCAACTTTTCGGATGAAATCCATGTTATGCCCCTGCTGCTGTTGTCCTCCTCTTTGAGGCTCTCTGGGCCGGTTCCTAAGTCTGAGTCCACTGTACTCGACCAGGGTCATGTCCTGATGGAAGTCACGACCCAATGCTGCGTACTCCCTCATGTACTCTGCAATGTCCTCTGCCTGAGTGGGATGCCTCTGTGTTATTGGCTGATGTGCTGCTGCTGGGAGTGCCCTTTGGAAACTAGGGAACAATGGCCTGGGAATCCTACTCGAAGTGTATGTGCGAGTAGGTGAGTGGGGTGTAATGCTTGCCCCTAAGTTCTACTGCGTTGCATGTAGGGCTTGTGTGTCCGGTGTGCTCACTATAGCCAATCTATCGGCCATCTGCGCCAAGGACTGAGTCATGGCCTACTGACTAACCACCAGATTGCTGATAACCTGCATGAAAGCTGCATCTGGGTCCATGGGTGGCTTGCCATTGCCCTCTGGCCTCTCGTACGCGCCTCCCATCATCCTCTCTGCCTCATGCTCTACCCTTCTCTTTGCTTCCCTGTGCGTCTCTTCCTCTTACTCTAAATTGGGAGGAAAGGGGGGAAAATCTATTCTAGTCTCCTCTCCCTGCGTCTGTTGTAAGTGACGTACTCGTCACCTACGTGCTCACGACCCTCTGGCTCACCTGCTGAACTCATCGTCACCTACGTGCTCATGACCCTCTGGTTCACCTGCTGAACTCATCGTCACCTACGTGCTCACGACCCTCTGGTTCACCTGCTGAACTCATCGTCTTTAGTCACAGGTGGCAGGACTAAAGCTCTGATATCACTGTAATATTCCTGATCCCACTAGTCTAGGAAAAGCTGCTACACTGCTGTGTCTACTGTCTGATCTGATACACTGGGGGTCTCTGGATGCATTTAAGCTGCGGGTTTTAACATGCTTGGTGTTTTTCGCATGTGTGTGTAGATAAATAAGTTGTTTACATCATGTTGTCGTCCTTATATACACTTGCAAACGTGAGCCAAGTCCTGCTCACTTAGTGTGTCCTTGGAGGCACAATGCCTAGGTTCAAAGCCCACGCTGTCACTTTGTCTTGAACCTCTTCCGTCTAGGCTTACTCCTAGGGAAGCCAAGGGGGGTAGACCCTAGTTTCTAGATAAGATTTAAAGTTTAAGTTCTAGGAGTTGATTTTAATTAGTTAAGGTTTGGGGGAGTCTAACCTATGATGCTAAGGAAGCAATGCAAAATGCAAGGTTATGTCAAGTAGCCCTTTCCCTAAGTCAACTAAGACTAGTGCCTAAAGGTTGGGCAAGGGGTCAACTAAGTTAAAGGGTATTTCGTTACAATATGATTA
This sequence comes from Picea mariana, assembly GCA_032191745.1. Taxonomy (NCBI): domain Eukaryota; kingdom Viridiplantae; phylum Streptophyta; class Pinopsida; order Pinales; family Pinaceae; genus Picea; species Picea mariana. Next base: position 12,375 of record JASDQU011102979.1, read on the forward strand.
CAAAAGATTACAAAAGAATAGTTACTTCACAAAGATTAGATGCAAGTACTTACAAATAAGAATGCTAGAAATACAATGATACAACACAACAAGCTAACCGCGTTTTGTCTAGATTTTGCAGGAATTAAAGAAGATCAAGGCATTAGCATCATCAACACATTAATTTTATCAACATTCACGAGGATACTTAGAAGATTTAGAAGTTGAAGCACAAGTATTCCACAATGATTAAGAGACTTAGTTGATTAACCCCAAAGTATTACTTGAAGATGATTAAGTGGCAAGTATTAAACCACAAGATGAATTAAGTTAAACCAAGGTTTACTTGCTTAGTGAGGTAAGTAAGGTTTTTAAGATTTGAAAAGATTTTAATTACCCTTATTAGATGTCTCACCAAAAACCTCCTCCCCTGATTGCCAAATGACTGCTGGATGCTCAAGAAGTGAAGCAACGAGGCCCACCCTAGCTTTACAGGTTAGCCCTAAGAATTGAGTTTTTACGGAAAGGACGCTGCGCGCTGTGAGACCGTCCCCGGTCTAGCACCTTCCGTTGCCCTCCTCAATCCCCGTTTTAGATGGTGAAGATGGTGGTTTTAAGTACCCTATTAAGTCTATTAAGTATACATATCAATTGGTTAGACTTTTAGGTGTATTAGAGAGTGTTTTGGTGACTTTTAGTTGCCTTAAAGTGGTGATTTAATGACAAAACCGAAACTTATTCCAGCTTGTAAAGTGTGTTATGAAAGCATAAAAATAAAACACTTAACACATGTAAAGCAAGCTGAAATAACGATTTAGTTTGTCACCATGATTAAACCATTAACATGAAGAAGCTTGTTATGAAAGAATGCACAAGGGCAAGAACAACTTGCCAAAGAGAAGAAAAGATCCAAGCTTATACCACTTATCTTATGTTGTTAAAGCATTAAGAAGCACTAAGTGTGAAAGAGTTTGAAGATTTAGAAGTGTACCTACACTATCAACTTATCCAACAGTATTTATTTAAGTGTGATGGCAAGTGGCCTTAAGATGTTATAACATGAAAAACAAATCACTTGCTAAACCATTAAAGCATAGATCATTTAGTGTGTTGGATTAAAATATGCAAAACAAGATAGATCTTGAAAGAGCTTATAATATGCAAATAGATCTAAGTAAGTTGATTATGCCCCAAGGGCTTAATCTAAGGATTAAAATGTGTAGAAATCTAGATCTAGAATATTTTAAACCATTAAAGCATTATAAAAGATCAAAAACACATTACTTGTCCTAGCCTTACGATTTTGGGGGTTTCTTTCCCAAGGTGTAGGCAATTATTAACTTAGAAAACTTGAAAGAGAAAAGGGAAAGCAAGCCAAATAACTCAATGGCACAAGGTGGAGGCAAGCCAACCGTTGTTGTGCCAATGAGGTGAGGAAAGAGTGAGCAACAAACTATTAACAAAGATACTCACAAATCCCCACGTCCTAGCTTAAAAATGAGTGAAAAGTGAGATAAAAACTTGAAACAAGCTTAACCCTAAGCTCACACGTGGGAAGTAGGCCGTACCTATCCTCCTCCTAAGCTCATGAGTTACTAAAAATCAACAAAATGACTAGATCTATGCACAAGAAGCTAGAAAAGACCAAGAAAGGGTTGAGAATTGTGACCCACTTGAAGAGAAGGGTCTTGGAGTGTTGTGTGGATGATTTTGGGTAGCATAACCCCCTCAACCTGTTACAAACCTGCAAAAATCAACAAGCTATGCTTGCTGGAAAAGCTACACACAACCAACAATGTGAAGAAAAATTTATGTTTTTAGGGCATAAATTTTTCTCCTTAAAAACTTATGATAAAATATGATTAAAGTGACCAATCTAAGATATTATGCTAGCTGAAATATCATAAGGAATGAACAACAATAAGAGAAAGAGTAAGAATGAGAAAGGAGTTTATATGTGCTTTACGGGAAGACTCTTCGTTGAGGCATTCCCAATAAAACCCTTGAAGCCAAACTTGCAAAACTTGACAAGATCTATATGCATACAAGAAGATAATATGATTGAATATGCTAATAAGATGAAATACTTGCACCCTATTTAGCAAACCCACATATATGGATCTACAAGAATACTCGTTGTTAGATCTACCCAAGTAAAACACTTTACCCAAGATCTAATCTATGCAATCACAATGCCAAAATCTTACAAGATTACCTCATGCGTAGCAAGAACAAAAATACTTGTTGCTCTTCCAATAATCCTCCAAAGTTTGTCCTTTTATTACTCAAGAAAATGGATCTTGGAGAAATACTTGCTCCAAAACCTTAAGAGCCAAAGAATGGATGAAAGATGGAACAAGAAAGAGAGAGAGAGTGGTGAAAATCAAGCAGCATAACAATAGCTCAAGATATGGTGAAGAAATGAGGGTGAGAGGGGTTCTATTTATACTTGGAGAGGCAAACTCACCCCTCTTGGATCAATGCCAAGTGTCCACCACTAAGCACAAGCTAGAATCCCAAGGGTAGGGCGCACCATCTAGGTTTTGAGAGGTGGATCCATGAGGTGGATGAGTGGGTTTATGTTGGGATTAAGAAAAAAGGTAAGTGGGAGGCTAGGAAAGGCGTGCCAAGGGATATAATAAGTCTCCCCTTAATTTTTTCATTATTTTTTCACATTTTGGAGACTTTCTAGAAGGGAGGCACACCACTCTAGGCAAAGTGACGTTTTTTCTTAATGGCTAGGTGAGGGGGTGATGTGAGGGTTGGAAAAGGTTAGGAAAAATCTCTCTCACCTTTATCCATCTTCACATCACCCTTTTAACTCATTATTACAAAAATTACATTTTTGCCATGTTTGGACTTAGCAATTAAAATTGTTGTTTTTGACTGAATGACACTCCGGGTGGACAAACCCATAGCAAAAGTTGTCTGACTGAGCTGAAACTTGGTCCATGGGTGTGTTATCCCCGATTTCTAGGGATAACCAGGAGATCATGTCTCGAGGCCCACAGGTCCTAGAGATGGAGTACCGAGAGCAGGATTGACCTGAGCATGGCCCTGGAGGGCCCATCCTTTTCTTCCTTCGTCGGATTCGTCTTGTCAGCAGCAGCAACATCCATCACCATTGGCCTGGTCTTGTATCGGAGAAGGCTCTTGCTCCATGAGGTAATTGGTCCAGGTATCATGGTATGTGTCACTTTTGATCATTATAACCTTTGGATATATGCATCTGATACCTTTTATCTCTGACGACTGCTTGGATCTTACATTAACCCACTTGACCATGATTGGGGAGATTGAGAGGGTGTCCTAGCAAGCCTGTACCCATGGGTTTTGGTTTGCCACTGGGGAAATTTCTAAAGAGTCATCGTCCACTCCCATCATACCGCCACTTTTTCATCTTATCTCCTGCTCATTTATCCCATTCCCCTGGTTCGGGCATTGGATTGACTTGTTTGTAGGGTTGCACCTTATGTTGTGGGAAGAAGGGGCTAAAGGCCCAGAAGGTAAAAGCAACCGGTAAAAGATAAAAGCCTAGAAATAAAACCTCGAGATGCCTCGCCCAGGGATCCCCGAGAAGGCAATAAAAAGCCTCTCAGCAAGAAACAAGAGGGACCTGGAAGATAATAAACAAGACCTAGCCAAGAGGATAGGGGGTCTCATCACGAGCTATCCTATTAGGTTCATGGGTACCTAACAGTGTGACATTGCCATTATCTGGTTACCACGCCAGGGCAGTGACCTTTGGTTGCATGGCCAAGGGAAAGGGGGTCTCATCACGAGCCAACCTTCTCATCTCTGTGAAAGTACTTGTGGGACACTGCAACTCTA
>JASDQU011102979.1:20400-32724 GCA_032191745.1 Picea mariana
TTCATCATTATTCCTCTCATCTTCCCCTAGCTTGGTTTGGGCATTGGGTTTGCCACACTAGGAAGGGTTGTACCTTGCCATGTGGGAAGAAGGGGCTAAAGGCCCAGAGGGTAAAAGTAGCTGGCAAGAGTTAAAAGTCAATATAAAACCTTTGAGATGCGTCGCCCAGGGATTCTCGAGAAAACATTAAAAGGCTTCTCAGTAAGAAAAGGGGACCCGTAAGATAAAGTAAAACTCAAGGTCTAGTTGCTGTATGGGAGGTCTCATCATGAGCCGACCTATTAGGTCCATGGGCATGTAGCGGTATGACTACCATTTATCTGGTCACCAAACCAGGGTAGTGGCTCTTGGTGGCATAGCTAAGAGAAAGGGGGTCTCATCACGAGCCAACCTTCTCATTTCCGTGAAGTGCTTGTGGGTAACGCTGTCACCTCTAGTCACCACGCCAAGACAATGTACCCCAACTTTTCCCTTCAAAAGAAAAATCAATAAGACCAAGAATAGAAGGCATTGAATGGGCTAGGAAACAATGACATCCATGATAAGGTGCAACTCGCCCTCTATAAAGGCACCCACGGGCAAGACCTACATTCTCCTGTTATCACTGCACCCTCCGCCCAAACACTTCTCCTACACCATTTCACACACTTACTTGACCTTGATTGGCTCTCACCTAGGAAACACCCCAAACTTGAGGAGGATTAGCTCAATAGGACAGCCTGAGACCCTCTCCAAACCTGACTTGTTAAACTGCATAACGTCTTTGAGCATTTATCTGGGTTAAGGGGGGTTTGATGCACATGTTCGGGTAATTTGATTATTGGATGTGATTGACATTGCTATGATCCCTGTGACTTATGAGTCCATGGAGAGCGTATTTGTTGTTGCTGCAGGACTTTGCTTGGTGGACAGGTGCATGTAGGGGAATGATTAGGTCAGACCTCCATAGGGCTGAAAGCCTAGCAGATGGATGCTGTGACCCCAACCAGGGGTAGAGAGACACAAGAGGATGGCATTATGAAGAAAGAAGGACGTTTCCCCCAAGACACTCTGGCAGTCCTAGACCCAGGGGGGTCTTGCCCTTCCACCATGACGTTGGCCCTTGAGGGCCCCTGACGTCATGATGTTGACCCTTGACGTCATCCAGTTAGGGTTTGGCATTTATGAGGATGGTTTGGTGCTAGTTGGCACATTTGGCAGCATTTGGGGCCTTTGGAGGCTAAGCGTTTTGCATTTGAGGCCTAGCGTTCCATCCTAGGGGTCTAACGTCACCCTAGAAATTCATGACGTCATCTCTAAAAGTGAAATTAGGGTTTAATTATTGAATTTATGTAAAAATTGGATTTTTGATGTAATTTGGCCATGTCGGCCTTTTATGACCTAAAAAATAATTAAGGGTCATTGATATTCTATAAATAAGAGATAAATCTCATATTTTTTCATGATTCACTCATCACAAAAGTGGTGGTCTAAAATTCGGCCCTCTTTAAGGGTTATTGGCTGAAATCTAGTGGTGCGCACTTCTTGGATGAGGCATTTCTTGGTGTATTTTGGCAAATTTTCATGTGGAGGATCTTCAACTAGGGTTTATGCTTGATTATTCTTGGTGAAGTGGAAAATCTGCATTTCTTTATTGTGAATGAATGCTTAAGGTTAATTTACTTGTTTCATGTTTAAGATTATGAAATTGCTTGCTTAAAACATTAGGAGAAAGACATATGTTAATATCTTTTTCTCTATAGTCTTCCATGTGCTAAAATTTCTTGAAAGACACCTATCTTGAACTAGATACTAGAGCCCTACCATTGTAGCACTCTAGTAATCCTACTTCCATGCCCATTTGCATATTTTATTACAATTTGTTCAAGGAAAAGAGAAATCGCTAGGGCCTAACCTTTGTTACTTTCTAGCAATTATCTCTAGGGGTTGGATTTTTGAGGCCTTGGGATACCAACACCTTTCTTATCCTCTCCATCCCTTTGACATAACATTATCATTGCTATCTTTGTTGCTGCAATTGTTGACTCCATTACCCTAGAAAGGCACTACCCTACCATCTACAAGTGTTGATTGATCAAACAAACACTCAAACCTTTATCCTTGAAGCTTTTACTAACCCTAAAATAGACCAACTCCTTATCTAACTTGCTGCTGTAGAAAAACATTGCTACAGCCATACAAACATACATTGATTGGATACATTTGTTTACATAACTTGCGCTTAACTCATTCAAAACTCAATTGTGATAATTGCTAGTTAATCTACCAGGTGAGTGTTAACTTTGTATGGTGTTTTCTTGCACTTTTGACCGTTAGAATATGCTGCTGTTGCAAAAGATTGCTACAACCATCTAACTGCAACAAATGCTCTGCAAAAGTGACTTATTTTGCTACCTAGACATTGCCAAACTTGCTTGTGACAAGCTTTTATCATTCAGCTAGGTTAACGCTATTTCTACTTGTTATTTTCAAGCACTTTTAAGGCATAATTCTTGTGGCTGTTATAAAATACTAATTGCTGTTATAAACTGTTGTATTGCTGCAAATTCATATCAGTTAGCTTACATTTTGAAGGTTCATTTTGGTACTTGGAAAGTGTCCCTTTTTGCCTTGTTTTCTTGTTCTAGGCAGGTACACAACATATTTATTTGCTTCATCTCTATAAGACATAAAAACCCCTTTGATTTGAGTGATTTGTGAGAGGGGAAGGGTTTCCTTGTGACTACTTTCCCTAGCCTTCTCAAACCCCCAGGTCATCGGGGACGTCTCCCCTGGGGTAGTCTTGACATACTCCTAAATAGAAAGTGATTTCCTATTAAGGTGATAGTGATAGGTTATTCCCAATTACGCCAATTCTTTACCCACTTGCCTTGGGCTTTTTCACTCCCACAATAATTCTCCAAAGTGGTGAAAGACGCTCTAATGGTCGAGCCCTATGGTAGCTAGTGTCTAGGAATATTGTAAATGACCATGCTAGACATATTCTAGAGTCTTGCGGAATTTCGTCGAATATAAGGTATTTTTTTATTTTTTTAAAATTACCTATTTAATGGTAATTTTAATTAGTTTTTGATAAAAATTGTAAAAACTGGATCCTTGGGATTTTGATAAAAATTGTAAAAATTTGTGCTCAAAAGAAACAGAATGAGATCCCCTACACCCTTGGAGAAAGTTTCAGCTCAATTGGACAAGTTTTGCTAGGTGTTTGTCCATCAGGAGTCTAAGTCAGTCTAAGACAACAATTTAATTGCTAGAATGGACAAAGTCAAACTTGTCAAATTTTTGTAATTTGAGCAAATTAACAAGAGAAAGAGTGGGAGAACTTACCCAAACATTTTCCTAAGCTATCCTAACCCTTTCCCAACCTTCACTTCTCCCCCTCACCTAGCCATTAAGTCAAAATGTCCTTTTCCCCTAGAGAAGTGCGCCCCCCTTCTAGAAGAATCTTTAAAAAATAAAAAAAATAATTAAAGTGAGACTTATTCTCTCCTTTGGTGCGCCTCCGTAGACCCTACAACTCATCTTTTGATTTTTCAACACTTGCCAACTCACTTTCAACTCATTTCCAAAACCCTAACTCCTCACAAACCCTAGGAAGTGTGCCCCCCTTCTTGAGATGCTCAATATTGCTATGTGATTGACACTTGGAGAGCATCCAAGAGGTGTAACTCTTGGCTCCCAAGTATAAATAAGAGCCTTCCCTCCCTCATTTCAACATGATCTCTTTCAGTGCATGGTTACTCTACCCATTTCTCTCCTCTCCTCTCCATTCTCTTCCACTCTTCTCTCTCATTCTTCTTGCTCTTTTTTTTTCTTTTTCTCAAGCTTAGGCAAGTATTTGTCCTAACTTGCTTCTAATACAGAAAACTTTGGAGGATACATGGTGTGAAGAGTCTTTTTGGTGCCATATTGCTTAAAGAGGTGATTTTGTTCTTGTTGTTTCTTGTTTTCATACGTTGTAGATCTAGAGTAGGGATCCCAAACAAAGTATTTTGTTTGGGTAGATCTTTTGGTAGTATTATCATAGATATAGTGAGTATATGTTGTAGATTTAACAAAGTATTTTGTTTTATTACATGAATGTGTTCACCCCTTTCTCTTTTATGTAGCATTGTTTCAAGAAATTTGCAGGTCACCCAAGGGTTTGAAGTTAGATTTCAGATCTGGGAATCTTTTTCATTATCCACTTAAAACCTCTAGTATTTTCTGTTATGCTTTTCTTTTCATATTCTTCTATGCATGGGTGGATTTGTGTAATGAAATAGACCAAAAACGAATATATATACTGCTGGTTTTACACTTAAAATTTTTGGTTTCTACTCACAGAATTTTTTTGCAGATTTTTAATCATTTCTGCAGCTTTACAAGAAGTTTTACTTGCTGGTTTGTGACAGAAACGTGGAGGAACAACCCATTTAGGGGCATCTAAAGTCAAACAAACTCCTCYTAAGTTGGAGTAACAAGTACCCACTTCTTTCTATCTCTCATTCTCATTGAAATCAAGCCCAAGGGAGTCCCAAGGGCTAGCTTTTCTCAAACAAATTTAATTTTTTGCGTTTTATTTTTATTGTTTKCCTACACCTAGGAAAGAGTTTGACAAAGCCAACCATTCTATATCGTAAGGCTAGGAACTTAGTKATGGTTTATTGCTTGTATATGGTTTAGATCTTAGAAGCTCTTTACTTTTCATTGTTTAAGCCATGGAGGCATARTAACTTTACTTGTGTTTTTCAAGTATAACTTTATTTTCATGTACTACTTTGCTTTCAAGTTGAATCAYTTAATCTTTTTCAAGCTTAAGCAATCTATTTCACTTTACTTGCAAGCACTTAACTCAACTTAATTCAACATAATCTTTAAGACAATTTACCTTAATAGTTCTTGAAGCTTCAATCTATCTAGTTAATTAGATCACCTTTAACTGTTTCAACTTTGCCATMAAAAAAGAAACCTAAGGAAGAAGCAAGGGGTGCTAGATCAGGGATGGTCTTACGGCACTAGGTGTTGTCTCCCTTGTGGAGTACTTTTGTTCCCGGATTGACCTGTGGAGCTAGGGTGTGGCCTTGTTTGCCTCACTTCTTGAGCACCCAACAATCTTTTTGGTATAAGCGGGGGAGAGTTTTAGGGAAGTCACATAGTTTTAGGATTTACACCTTAACTTAATCAACTTAAGAAATCCTAAAACTTAATCCACCTTAACTTGGTATAAACTCTTAATCTTTTGATGATTTAATGCTCTTTAACTTTGCAAGCATTTCATTTAAGTTATTCTACATGCAATTTTATTGAGCTCTTGTGGATGGTTAACTAGTTCCCCTTGAAGTTGCGCATCCTTTGGAGACATTTCTTATTTGGGTTTGTATTTGTGTGTTGATGCCATTGAAACCACCCCTTGAAGTTGCGCATCTTGTAGAGGCATTTCATTGTTTGGGTGTGTTGGCTTGTTGTGTTGTGGTGATCATCTATTGAATGCTCTTTTCTTTCCCTGCACCAATCAAGTCAAGTTAGTGTTTGCTTTCCTTTCTTGTTCATAGTTGTCTATTGTTGTATCTTTAGTATTCTTTATATTCTTTTGCATAGATAGTTGTATCATTTACTTGTATCTAATTTACTTGTATAAAGTAATTCTTTTGTATCAAGTTGTAGAATCTTGTAAAGTTTCTTTTGTAATCTATTTGTAATCCTTTGTAAAGCTTAATCCCTTTAACTTAGTTGACCCCATTACCCAACCTTAGGCACTAGTCTTAGTTGACTTAGGGAAATGTTTGCTTTTGCATTGAAAGTTTGCATTTGCATTGTTGACTCTCATATAGGTTAGATCCCCCTAGACCTCTAACTAATTAAAATCAACTCCTAGAATTAACTTTTAATCTCACATAGTAACTAGGGTATACCCCCCTTGGCTTCCCTAGGTGTAAGCCTAGACGAAAGAAGTTCAAGTCGAGGTGACAATGGGCTTGAACTTAGACATTGTGTCTCTGAGGACACACTAAGTGGATCGAGACTTAATCCACGTTTGCAAGTGTGTATAAGGACGGCAACATGTCTCTCTCCTGGAAGCCAAAAAGTGATTATTGACCATCTTTGGCTTAATTTGTAGCCACCTGTACCTGTTGAGACAATACTAAGTTTTATACATGTTTTTTTTTTCATATAAGGCCTATTTTATATTTTCTGGCAGTGAATCTTTGGAAACATATATTTTGAGGATGACAAAGGATAATGAAGTTTTGTTTTCATTCCCGGCCAGCTGTATCACTGTGTTATGTAAATACGTTATGTCCATGGCATATTTATTGTGTTATGTAAATACGTTATGTCCATAGCATATTTATTGCATTGAAAAAATATCCATTAGCTAGGTCACTTCTTAATTTCTTGACAATGAGTTTGAATTAGCTAAGGACATTGGAATTGAGTTTAATGGTCAGCCTTGTATCCTTCAATTTCTTTTTATGGAGCACAGATGTTAGAATGGCATTAGGTGAACTCATATGCATGAAATCATTATCTAGTATTTCTGCTTAGTGAAGGTGCGAAGTTCTGGCTCATTATCTTATCAGTTATTGGTAGAGGCATTTTAAATTTTAAAGATGTTTGGTACCTAGTTAGATGCAGTTTGTATATCAAATTTTTTCTCTAAAATCTGTCACATAAATCTGGCTTATTGTACTGCGATGCTGATACAATTATTTGACATTTTATCCATCTACATCGTCGATATACAGTCAATTGGTTATGCCATGATTTGTATCGATAGTTTTTGCAATATTAGTGTCTCCTACTAAACAGCACTAACTATATTTAGACCCTACCCCAATGGGATGCATCCTAGAGGTATTTTACACTGCAACAATGATATATAAAGACCATGTGCAGCTGCCTCCTCCACATACTGACAGAAGTTTTTTTGGGGGGCTTGAGCTGTCACTATACCAGTGAATTTCAGTGCTATTCAAATTTCAAACAACCAGAGAAAGCAATTTGGCGTTTCCATAGTATATTCTTATCTGTATTATTGGCTATTGAGAATATTTGTTATCTGTATACAATTTGGCAGAATAGAATTCTTAAGTACGTGTATTCAGAAGCTTCAAAGGCATACATTTAAATTATAGATTATCTGATTTCTGTGCAGCATTCTCTGTATATTATTTATATAGCTGCAGGCGTATTTTTGGCTGGTTGGATAGGTAAGTTTTTTTGGCCCTAGTTTTGTTTATTTTCTGTTGTCTGAATTGGAAGTTATGCCACATGATGTTTTGTTCCATGTGTGAAAAACTCAACTGAGTTTTAATCTAACAACATCAATGAAAACATGTCCTTTCATATGATTCTGTTAACCAGCTAAGTTTTGGATCTGTGGAGTGTATTCAACTTGGTTTGTCTTTGTTGTTAGTTTCTATGCTATATTTGTATTCAATAAATGCATCTCCTTCTAACCTGATTTGGGAAAACAGAGGTGGCCTGCTGGATTTTCAGTGCAGAGAGGCAGACGGCTATCATTAGATCCAAGTATGTTGAAGTATTGCTAAATCAGGATATGAACTTTTTCAACACTTATGGAAACAATGGTGACATTGTGAGCCAAGTGTTAAGTGATATGCTTCTTATCCAGTCTGCTCTTAGTGAGAAGGTATTACTAAATTTAAGTCTTCAGTTGCTATGGCATTTGAATACTTTGCTTTTATTATTATTTGTTGGAGTAGATTCTCTCAGTATTTCACTAGCATTTTGCTGAAGTATTTATGAACTGAAGTTTGATGTAACAGGTGGGAAATTATGTCCATAATATGGCAACATTTTTTGGAGGTCTTGCTGTGGGATTCATAAATAGTTGGCAAGTAGCAATTTTGACATTAGCTACTGGTCCCTTCATTGTGGCTGCTGGTGGAATTTCGAATATCTTTCTGCATAGGCTGGCAGAAAACATCCAAGATGCATATGCAGAAGCTGCCAGCATTGCAGAGCAGGTTAGCATGTTTTGCAGCATTTTATCTATATAAGTTTGGTCTAGTAACTTGATGATTTCCATTGAAGAGGTAGCTTTCTTGCAAAGATGAATTTGTACAAAGCCTTCTATTTCCCTTTTACTCAAAGATGTGCATGACAGGCCCGAGGCTACTTTAATAGGGGGTATTTTGACATTTCTTTTTGATAATAAATTTGCCTGGATACTAATTTTCTCTGTTGAATATAGCTATATGAGAAATTGCAAAGTTGTGTTTACACATAACAATATGAAAAGATGAAATCTTTTTATGCATTGTGGTTTTTGCATTCTTGGGAGGATGTAAACTATATCCCTTTGGATCTGTTGTGCCTTAACAATTGGTTCCGAGCATTTTTCCATCAAAGTTGCAGTCTTACAATTTGTGGTCTTACTAAAAATTTAAAATTTCCATGAATGAGTCGTAAAATTTGGAAATGTAAGTGGCTGCGAATGAAAGGGTTGGCGAGGCACCTGTTGACCACCTATTTCGACTAGGGGTCAACGTTATGTACCATGAAGCTATGTACCGTATTGTACAACATATTGTGATGACTTATGGCTCAGCAGAGCAAATTTTGCCCCCAGCACGTCTTTCTATGTAATCATAATGTTTGCTCCCCTGTGTGGGATAATAATGTAATAGGTCAACATTAGTCATTTTTTAGTTAGTTACCTAGGACTTTATCATTAAGGAAGTCTTTTCATCGAATGTTTTTTTTCCTCAGGTAATTAATTTGGCCTAGCATGCCATTTTAATTATCCTTGAGTTTTTCACTCACAAAAATCCTTCAAAGTGGTGAAAGGCGTTCTAGTGATCGAGCCCAAGGGGTGGCTAACGTTTAAGAATGTTGTAAACGACCATGCTAGACATTTCCTAGAGTCTTGCGAAATTCCGTTAAGTTTTGATAGTTTTTTTTAATTATTAAAATTTTCCATTTAATGGAAATTTTAATTATTTTTGATGTAAAATGTAAAAATTTGGTTCTTGGGGATTTTGTATAGGGATGTGAGTACTCAAAACAGATGACAGATGACCCCCTACACCCTTGGACCAAGTTTCAACTCAATTTGACAAGTTTTGCTAGGTCATTGTCCATGAGGAGTCACAGTCAGTCAAAAGTCAAGATTTAATTGGCTAAGGTAAAAGGCCAAAAATTGTAAAAGTGAATAAAGTCATGAGAGAGAGTGGGAAAGTTTTCCTAAGTTGGAAAAATGATTTTCGACTTAAAAGACCCCCCTTGCTAAGCCAACAACTTAAAGTGATCATTCCCTAGCTAAAAGTGTGCCCCCCTTGCTCATCAACTTGGCCAAAGTGAAAAATTAAAGTGAAAGGGGTGTCTAAACCCTAAGTGCACCCGTGCCTGAGTCTAACTTCATGTTGGATGAAAGGAAAAGGTGTTTTCTCCCTTCCCCTCTCACCCCTCAAACCCTAATCACTACCAAAACCCTAAAAGTGCGCCCTCCTTGAATTTGTCTTCTTCTCTTTGATATGTGACACTTGGAGCTCATCCAAGAGGGGTCTTTCCTCTCTCCCAAGTATAAAGGAATGCCTACCGCTCCTGAGTCTAACTTCATGTTGGATGAAAGGAAAAGGTGTTTTCCCCCTTCCCCTCTCACCCCTCAAACCTTAGTCACTACCAAAACCCTAAAAGTGCGCCCTCCTTGAATTTATCTTCTTCTCTTTGATATGTGACACTTGGAGCTCATCCAAGAGGGGTCTTTCCTCTCTCCCAAGTATAAAGGAATGCTTATCGCTCATTTCTCCATCTATTCTCACAACAACTCTATTATGTCAAAATCTCTCCCATCTCTCCCTCATTCTCTCCCATTTTCTTTCATGATTCTTGGTGCCTTTGGGCAAATCTTATCTTATTTAATAAAATAAAAGCTTTGAAGGATTTCTTGTGTCTCTTGGAGTATTCTTGGAGCCATTGTTTGTTGTGTATGAGGTAATATTGCCGCAATCTATCTCTTTTGCATTTCCTTGCTTGCATTTTACTTGAAGACCCAAGCAAAGTATTTTGCTTGGGATAAATTAGTAGTAGTCTTACTATTAATCTTGTTATCTCACAGTTTGTAGTTAGGCTAATAGATGGATGAAAAAAGGTCAAACTGGCGTAACTGAACCAATCCCACCCACTGTCACCTTGATGGGAAGGTTCTTTCTATTTAGGGAGACGTCCCCGGTGACCTAGGGTTTTGAGAAGGCAAGAGGCTTAAGAGCTATAAGATAATTCCCCCCTCACAAGTCACCACCTGATTAGAAAGTCCGGCTTATAGCCAATAGAGTTAAACCGTAAGTATAACCAAGAAGTATCTCTGCCCGAGAACAAAACAACAATGAAACTACATGTGCAAGCTTGCTTGCTGGTTAGTACTTCATATAATTGATGACTTTTTGATAATAAACAATTGATAAATGATATTATTGATGAAGCAAATCAAAGTTGTACAATAACAATGATTACAATATCACTTCACAATAAATGCTAATGGCAATCAATGTAACAATATCAACACTTCATAAACAATGCCTTAGCCAACTATTCAATTGCTTTAAAGATGAAATAAATGCTGCATATAAGGTGTTTATAGCATAAAAGAAGACGACAACATTAGGGTTAGTACAGGTTAGTCTAAGCTAGGGTTAGTTATAGTTAGGGTTTGTTCAAAGTATTCGAAGTTTGTAGGATCAAGTTACTCAACACATGTGGCCTTAGATCAATGCGTTCCTAGGGTATATGGAGTCAAAAGGAGGACGCAAAAGCTGAAGGATCAAGTGAAAGTGGTAAAACTAAAGACAAGAGAGTAAAACCTTGAGGTGTTGCTATGGCAAGGCCTCAAGGATGCAACCCTAGGGGAGAGAGGCTCACTTTGGTGTAGAAAACCTAGGCCTCAGTGCTCTCTCCTCCTTCCTTAGCTTAATGGCAACGACTAGCTTAAATAATGGTTGATAAGAGGTAAGACAAGAAAGTTTGTAAGCAACGTGTTGCTAAAGCAAGGCTTTACTAAGCAAACCCTAGGGAAAATCAGCTCACCAAGGTGTAGAGACCTAGGCCTTGGTGCGTTTTCTCCTTCTTAGCTCAACAAATAAGAAAAACGACTAGAAAGAAGAAGATGGATGGAGTGTTGCTATGGCAAGGCTCTATCCTCTTCAACAAATCAAATGGCTAGAAAGAAAGAATAGAGTGTTGCTAAGGCAAGGCTCTGTCTCACTTTAGCAAATCAAATGGCTTAAAACCTTGGTAGGGACATGAGACAAGGGCCTTCAATGTGTGCTTGTCACCTAGGGTTTGATTCAACAAATTATAATAATAAATGCAAGAAAACAACACTACGACCATTCAATCAAGAAGTTTTGCAAAAATTCACTTACATATAACCAAGAAATCACATAGAAAAACCCTAGTTGTAATACCTTCCACCAAGAGAAATGCCAAAATGCCAAGAAAAATTCTTCCTTCAACAAGTGCGCCTCACAATTTAAGCCAATCACCCCAAAAATGGCGCAAATTTCAGACCTCACTAATGAGTGAGTGAGAGATGATGAAAAAATGAGAGTCAAAACCCTCAATTTATACAATACAATGACCTAAATTTACTTTTTAGGTCATGAAAAAGGCCGACAAGGCCAAAATACTAAAATCATATTGTTTTACATTAAATGTTTGAAAATTAAACCCTAATCAAGCAATAGAGAGACGTCATCCCCTTTCTAGGGTGACGTTAGCCCCTTCTAGGGAAAATGCAGCCTCTTGGAGCAAAACGTTAGCCCTCCTTGGGCTTTTCCAAGCTACCACACGTGCCAATACTGCCATATCTGCCTCCCATGATGTCCATACTGTTGGGTGATGTCATGGGCTTCCTGGGAGATGTCCTAGGCCTTCCAAGGCCAACGTTCTTGTGGAGAGGGCTCAATCCCCCTAGGTACAGGTCTGCTCAGCTACCTCTGGTGGATTCTTCTGCTCTTCCCTGGTACAAACGCTCTGCCTTGTCTCTGCCCCCTGGTGGGGTCTCAACATCCATCGGGTGGGCTCTTCAGCCCCATGGAAGTTCGAACTGATCATCTCCCCATGTGTACCTGTACATCAGTACCTGTCCGTCGGGCATGATCCTGCACATCAACGACTATGCCCTCCATGGGCTCATAAGTCACAGGGATCATAGCAATGTCAATCACATCTAATCATCAATATTTATTAAACATGTGCATAAAACCCCTTTACCCCAGTTTAGTGCTCAAAGAGATTATACAAGTATGCAATACAAGTTTGGGGAAAGTGACAAGACGTCCTATTGGGCTAGAGTCTATTGGAAAAGGGTTGTTCCCG
>JASDQU011102979.1:33016-46240 GCA_032191745.1 Picea mariana
TAAAATATGATGGCAATCCTTGCAAAACCCTAGTCATCCATGCAAGAGAGAGGAGAAATGGAGAAACTTTACATTGGGCTTGTTGACCACCTATTTCAACTAGGTGTCAACGTCATGTACGGTGTACCATGAAGCTATGTACCTTGTGGTACAACATATTTGAAGACTTATGGCTCAGCAGGGCAGTTTTGCCCCCAACACGTCTTTTTGTATACACTGAATGTCCGCTCCCCTGTGTGGGATACTAATGTAATATGCTAGCATGGATCAATTTTTAGTTAGTTGCCTAGGACTTTATCATTAGGGAAGTCCTTTCATTGAGTGTTTTTTTTCCTCAGGTAATTAATCTCGCTTACCAACGATTTTAATTACCCTTGAGTTTTTCACTCATATAGTCCTCCAAAGTGGTGAAAGGCATTCTAATGATTGAGCCCAATGGGTGACTAAGGTTTAGAAATGTTGTAAATGACCATGCTAGACATCTCCTAGAGTCTTGCAGAATTCCATTAAGTTTTGATAGGATTTTTTAATAATTAAAATTTCCGTAAACTGAGAATTTTTAATTCTTTTTTGATGTAAAATGTAAGAATTTGGTCCTTGTGGATTTTGTATAGGGGTGTGGGTACTCAAATCAAATGGAAGATGACCCCCTACACCCTTGGACCAAGTTTCAAGTCAATTTGACAAGTTTTGCTAGGTCATTGTCCATGAGGAGTTCAAGTTAGTCAAAAGTCAACATTTAATTGGCTAAGGTAAAAAATCCAAATTTTGTAAAAATGACTAAAGTCATGAGAGAAAGTGGAGAAATGATTCCTAATGTATTTCCTAAGTTGGAAAAGTGAAAATCCAATTAGAAGACCCCACCATGCTAAGCCAACAACCAAAAGTAATGTCTCTCTAGTGAAAAGTGCACCCCCCTTGCTCATGAACCTATAGGAACATAAAAATTGAAGTGAGTGAGGTTTCAAAACCTTAAGTGAACCTTTCCTACATCCTAACTTTATTTTTGGTTAAAGGTAAAGGGGTTTTCCCCCTTTCCATGTCACCCCACAAACCCTAACTTATGCTAAAACCCTAAAAGTGCGCCCTCCTTGACTAAGTCTATCTCTCTTGGATGAATGACACTTGTAATTCATCCAAGAGGGGTCTCTCCTCTTTCACTCATATAAAAGAAAGCCTCCCCCTTCTCATTTTATCATCTATTCTCACAACTCTATTATGCCAAAATCTCTCCCATCTCTCTCCTTTCTCTTTCTCATTCTCTCCCATTTTCTCTCATGATTCTTGGTGCCATTGGGCAAATCTTTTCTTGGTTAATAAAATAGAAGCTTTGGAGGATCTCTTGTGTCTTCTGGAGCATTCTTGGAACCATTATATGGTTTTGTTTATGAGGTAATATTGCTGCAATTATTTTGTTGTATTTCCTTACTTGCATTATTTCACTTGGAGACCCAAGCAAATTATTTTACTTGGGAAATATTAGTAGTAGTATTACTATTAATCTTTGTGGGTTATTTCTAGTAGGTTTGGAAAGTATTTTGCAAGCTATTATGATATACTCACCTTCTTGTTGTATCTTGTAGCAAGGATTTACAAAATTTGCAGGTTATCAAAGGCTTGGAGGAGTGGATTTCAGATCTGGAAATTCATTTTTTAAGCCATCTAAAGCTTCTTTCATTTTCTGTTTTCATTTCCAGCCATATATCTATCAATTTCTAGCATCATTCTCATCTAAAATTGCAATGCAATCTCTCTTTTTAAGTTCATATTTTTTATAAAATAATTTCTGTATATTGTGCTATCATAAAACAACTTGTCTCAAGTCATTTTTAGTGATTTCCAGCAAGAAAAACTTGCTGTGTTTTGCAGTTTTTTACAGGTTTAAGGAGAATTTCTGCATATTTTTGGCCCCAAAAGACTCAAGGAAGCATCCAAGAGTTGTGGTGCATGTTATTGCACAATCTGTACTTTCCCAAAGCCCAAGGCAAGCAGATGCAAGATTGGTGTAATAGGGAGTGACCTATCACTGCCACCTTAATAGGAAACCCCTTTCTATTTAGGAGTATATCAAAGTTACTCCAGGGGAGACGTCCCCAGTGACCTAAAGGGATGATAAGACTAAGACAAAGGTGCAAGAAAATCCCACTCTCACTGGTCACTCAAGTCAAAAGGTTCTCTAGGTCTTTAAGAGATGAAGCAAAGTGAATATATAGTGTACCTGCCCAGAACAAGACAACAAAGGAAAAATATGGCAGCTTTCAAGAACCAAATGATGTTAGTGCTTCATAAGACCATGAACCTTTGAAAAATAAGCTAGCTGATATAAAGATGCAATGATATGAAAGTTTACAACAACAATAAGTATTTTGTAACAACTACAATAAATATGCCTTGGAATTGCTTGAAAAGACAATAAAAAGTTAGCTTTTAACAGGAAAAATGATAATTAATTGTTGCAAGCAATTTCTGAAGTGTCTAGGTAACAGTAAAGGCTAGTTTTGCAGAAAATTTGCTGCAGTTAGATGGCTGTAGCAATCTTTTGTAACAACAACAAATAGGTTAGTGATCTAGGCTAAACTAGGGTTAGAGATAGTTAGTAAAAGCTTAGGAGAAGAGTGTTTGAGTGTTTAATCAATCCTTCAATAAGAGAGAGGCTAGAAATAGTGCCTTCTAGGGATTATGGAGTCAAGTGGACGACTTCTTCTAAGGCTGCAAATCAATTTTGATAATGCACAAAAGTCCAAGAGGGAGAATGCGTAGGAGTAGTAGTAACATAAGTCCCCCTATGCATTTTCTTCAAGAAACAAAATACTAGGGTGTAGGCAATTCTAGGCACTAGCACCTTGCTCTCCTTGGGCTTATTATGGGATAAGAACTTAGGGAAAGATAACCAGGTCAAAACCTTAGAGTGCTAGGAAACTAGGGCTCTAGGATTTCACTAGTTACTAGATCAATTCAATGAAAAGCTTAGCATATAGAAAGTAAGAAAGTACAAATTTAAGTTCCTTACTTCAAGCATTAAGCATATCATGCAATTTCATAATCTTGTATAAGAAAATAAAACCATACATAAACTATTCAATAGATGACAAAGAATGCAGATTTTACCTACTTGCACCTAGAATAATCATGAAATACCATGCAAGATCACCATAAAAGCTTCCAGGATTGATCCAACTTGCAAAAATTGAGCCTTATACAAGAGTGCGCCTAACAATTTCAGCCAATAGCCCTTCTAGGGCGCAAATTTGAGACCTCTTCTCTTGTGTGAGGAGTTGTGATGTAAAAATGAATGTACTTTATGTTTATTTATACAAAACTGGTGACCTTTAATTAATTTCAGGTCATATAAAGGCTGCCCTGGCCAATTTACAAATAAATCTAAATTAGACATAAATAAAATTAATTAGCATCTAAAAACACTTCCAAGGGTGACGTCATACCCTTCTAGGGTGACGTTGAAACCCCTAAGGTGGAACGTTGGGCTCCAGATGCTGAACGTTTGGCTTCCAAAGGCTTTGGATGATGCCCACATGTGCCTAGTAGTTCACATCTGCCCTCAAAATGCAAACCCTAGCTATGGATGACATCTAGGGTCATAAGGGTGATGTCATGGGCTCTCAAAGGTCAACGTCTAGGTGGAAGAGCACGATCCCCTTGGGTCTAGGTCTGCTAGAGTGTCTCAAGGGAAACATCCTTCTTTCTTCTTGGTGCAAATCTTTGATATCTCCTTGCCCCTGGTTGGGGTCACAACATCCATTTGTGGGCTTTCAGCCCCATGGAGGTCCGAGCTAATCATTCCCCCATGTGTACCTGTCCACTGGGAAAGTCCTGCAACAACAAGAAGTATGCCCTCCAGGGGTTTATAAGTCATAGGGATCATAACATCTAAATTACATCCAATAATCAAATTACCCAAACATGTGCATCAAACCCCCCTTTACTCAGACAAATGCTCAAAGATGTTATGCAATTTGACAAATCAGGTTTGGAGAAGGTCTCAAGGTGTCCTATTGGGCTAATCCTCCTTAAGTTTGGAATGTTTCCCAGGTGGGAGCCAATCCAGGTCATGTAAGTGTATGAGGTGGCACGGGGTAAATGTTTGGGCATGGGGTGCAGTGATAATAGAAAAATGTAAGTCTTACCTGTGGGTGCCTTTGTAGAGGGTGAGCTGCACCTTGTCATAGATGCCAATGTTTCCTAGCCCACTTACTGCCTTTTATTCTTAGCATTATTATCGTTTGATCTTTTTCTTTCGTGCTTCAAAGGAAGAGTTGAGGGACACTGTCCTGGCTTGGTGACCAGAGGTGACAACGTTATCCACAAACATTTCATGAAGATGAGAAGGTTGGCTCGCGATGAGACCCCCTTTCTCTTGGCTATGCCACCAAGAGCCACTACCCTGGTTTGGTGACGAGATAGGTGGTAGTGTCATACCGCTACATGCCCATGGTCATAATAGGCTGGCTCGTGATGAGACCTCCTATCCACCAACTAGTACCTTGGGTGTTTATTTATCTTTATGGGTTCCTTTTTCTTACTGAGAATCCTTTTATTGCTTTCTCGAGAATCCCTGGGTGAAGCATCTCAAAGGTTTCATTATTGGCTTTTAACTCTTGCCAGCTACTTTTACCCTCTGGGCCTTTAGCCCCTTCTTCCCACAATGCAAGGTACAATACTTCCTAGTGTGGCCAATCCCAATGCCCAAACAAAGGTAGGGGGAAGATGAGAGGAATAAAGATGGAAAGTGGTAAGTATGGAGGGAATGAACGATGACCTTTCATAGACCAACCCAGTGGCAACCCATCCTAAAGGGAGATCAACTGACTAGGGCACCATGTCACCCTTCCAGGTGTGAACAGGTCAAAGAGCATAATTTCCAAGCAAACGTTATGAAATGAAGGAGAATTCAATGCAACATATTCAAGTGCTTCAAGAATCAGAGTGACACATACCATGATACTCGAACTCATTACCTCATGGAGCAAGACTTACTGCTACTTCAGGATCAGGCTAGTGGGATGGGTACTGCTATTGCTGATAAATATGCTGCACTAAAGAAAAGAGGGGCCCTCCGGGGCCATTCTCATGTCATCCAACTTTCAGTACTCCATGTCTAGGACCTGTGGGCCTCGAGACGTGATCTCCTTAGTTATTCCTATGGTAGGGGATAACAGTGCCAAACCCTTTTCTCTACTTCACCTTCTAAGCATTGTAAACAGCGCAAGAGAGTCTCTTGGGCTTGCATTCTTTATCTCATTTACCAAATTTAAATATTGTAAATTAGTTTTAGTGTTTTGCCCACACCTTGCATAGCGATTGACTTTGCCATCCATGCAATATCGTGAAGGCTAGATTAAAATTTAATTTTCTGTTTTGCTTCCATTTACCCACCTTGGCCAAAACCGGTAGGCTTGTCCTCCATCTTGAACCATAGTTGTGAGGTTGTTATTTTAATTTCAAGTCATTTAATTTATTTAATTTCGCCCACACCTTGCATAGTGCTTGGCTTTGCTATTCATGCTACATCATGAAAGCTAGTTTAAGTTTCAACTTGTTTGCAAAGTAATCAAATTGGTGCCCCGCCTTTTGCCCCGTATTCCCTACCCTTGCCACTTTGTGGATCTTGGGTAATTAAGAAAGGGAAAAGGATTGAGTGGCTAGATTATATAGGCACCCAATTTATTATTGTTTCTACCATAAAAAATGGTGACTTGGGAGGCTAGAAGGGGTTGAAGCCGGGGACAGTTTCACGGCACTACATGTCATCCTTGTTGAGTGCCCAAGCATTATGGATTTGACCTGTGGAGCATGGGAAGAACCTTGTTTGTTCTTCTTATTGAACACTCAACACTTCCTTTTGGTTGAAGGGATAAGAATTAGGGGTAGCCACATAGTATAGGCTTTCATCTTTCACACTAAATTTCCCCCTTAATTCAAGAGAGACATAAAAACTTGCTAAAATCAACCTACTTATTCTTCACAATATTTACTTTCCAAGCAAATTTTACTTTTCAAGCAAATTTTACTTTTCAAGCAATTTACTTTTAAGCAAATTTCTTTCATGTGAATACTTGTTTCAAAGCATTCTTTATTTCGAGCATTATTTATTTATTTGAACATAATTGGTCTAAGTGTAAAGTTATTTCACATACTTATTGTGTAGATATTTCATAACATTGTTTCATTCTTGTATAGCTATATTTCATTGTTGTATATCTCAATAAATCAATTTTGATTAATCTTTAGGCACTGGTCTAATTGCTGATTTACAAACAAAGGTTTGCCTGTCATTTGAAAGAATTGCATCATTGCATTTGCTGCTTGTCATTGGGTTGGGTTTCCTTAATTAATAACTCTATTAACTCCTAGAACCTTAACAACAATACTTCACATAGTTTAATAGGGTCTACCCCCCTTGGCTTCCCCAGGAGTGAGCCTAGACGAAAGAGGTCTAAATCGAGGTGACAATGGGTCTAGACTTAGGTTTGTGCCTCCAAGGACACACCAAGTGCGTTGGAGACTTCTCCACGTTTGTAGGTGTTTATTAGGATGACAACATCTTTGGCGTCGTTGCCGGGGATGCGTCTTTTTTTCTCGAAGTACGACTTTTTGTTTTCCTTTTTGTTTTTGCTTTGTTTGATGCTTCTTGTTTGTTTAGAATAAGCTTGATCATCTGGCGACTCCACTTCAAAATAATTTGACAAAGTATTCTTCAAGAAGGTACTCAAGGTTTGCTTAGCTGCATCCTTGAACTTGAAAGGGTTTTTGGAGGAGGTTAGGCAAGCTTTCTTCTTGTAGGATCCTTAGTAATTTTTGGGTCCCAGTCCATTTCTGTAGGCTTTTTTCTTTTGTTTAATGAATCTAGTTTAGAAATGGATGATCTTTATAGACCTATTGATTTTTCTGAAATACGTGGTTATCCACATGTTATTCTAAAAAAATCTTTACAAAAGCTGCCTTGTTTTCAAGGTAATAGTGTGGTTGATGCTAGACATCATGTTCTGTTTGTTTCTCTTTGCTTTAATAAATGGTGTTACAATTCCTTACATGAAGATATAGGAATGGAATTGTTTATCATGTTCTTTGATGATAATGATCTTGATTGGTTCACGAAATTTAAGAATAACCAGGTTAAAACTTACAAGGAATTGATTGATGCTTTTATGGAAAAGTGGGAAGAGAAGGAACCTCCAGATATAAAAATAGTCAATTCAAATGTTTAGACTGATGCTTCACTAGCTCCCATCGAGAAATTAACAGAGGTTATTAAAGCCACATAATTCATCTGTGTAAATCAGTTAAAAATCTTGGAAGCTCACATTGCCAATGAATGTAATTACATCAGGTATTCAGATCTTATAGAGATAGAACTTCACAGGGAACATGAAGAGGAATTTCGTTTGGAAATTCTAGAAGAGATTGAGGATGAGTCATTGGTTGATCAGGAGGAATTTGAGTTGGAAGTTGTTGAATATCCAGATAATTCAAATCCCCACCCGCCTCTCGAAGAGCCCATCTCTTCAAAGAAAATCCTCGACAACCTTGATGAAAACAGTGAAGCATTTTCTTGAAAATTCCATTTCCAACCTCTCAACCATCAGATGAATTAATACAAGATAATTGGAAAATGGAAGGCAACTTCAGTTTACAAATTCCAGATCATTACGAACAGTGGTTGGCTTTCCACCATGACAGTCATATGCATAAATTTATCAAATTTTCACAAGGTTTTCCAAACTTCAAAGTTTGGTGGAATAAAGAAAGACGCATGTTTCTTGGGTGGTCTATTCTCAAGAAAAACTCCAAGTTGATAAAACTTGGAAAAGGATCTTCAACGAGTCATCCCGGGTAGGGATGTTTTAGACATTTGAAGTCTTATTGCATCCATGACATGGGCGGTCCTAATTCTTTCCATCTTAGCCATTTGGATGTTGAATCCTCAAGCTATTTTTCAAATGATGAACCATTTGGTGTCCAAAGGGGCACCCTTTGTAACGTATCTCTAACCTTTTTCTTTTGAATTTTTGAATTTTGTCATTATTTCATTTATATATATATAATTCATTGTATGGTTATTTCATTTATGTGATTATTGTCAATATCATTTCATTTATTTGATTATGGTTTATTCTTTGTACACATGTACTTATGTTGGTTATTGGTGAGCACTTTGTTTTGTAGATTTTGAGGTTCTCGCATGCTCTCCTTCCTGAAGATCTAGCACGCGTCCCCATGTGGAGCCAAATGTTGACCACCTGTTTCCACTAGGTGTCAACATCATGTACTATGAAGCTATGTACCTTGTGGTACAACATATTTGAAGACTTATGGCTCAGCTGGGCAATTTTGCCCCCAACATGTCTTTCTGTATACACGGAATGTGCGCTCCCTTGGGTGGGATAATAATGTAATATGCTGGCATGGATCAATTTTTAGTTAGTTGCCTAGGACTTTATCATTAGGGAAGTCTTTTCATCGAGTGTTTTTTTCCTCAGGTAATTAATCTCGCTTACCAACGATTTTAATTACCCTTGAGTTTTTCACTCATATAATCCTCCAAAGTGGTGAAAGGCATTCTAATGATCGAGTCCAATGGGTGACTAAGGTTTATAAATGTTGTAAATGATCATGCTAGACATTTCCTAGAGTCTTGCGGAATTCCATTAAGTTTTGATAGAATTTTTTAATAATTAAAATTTCCGTAAACTGAGAATTTTTAATTATTTTTTGATGTAAAATGTAAAMATTTGGTCCTTGTGGATTTTGTATAGGGTTGTGGGTACTCAAATCAAATGGCAGRTGATCCCCCACACCCTTGGACCAARTTTCAGCTCAATTGGACAAGTTTTGCTAGGTCATTGTCCATGAGGAGTCCAAGTCAACATTTAATTGGCTAAGGTAAAAAAGCCAAATTTTGTAAAAATAACTAAAGTCATGAGAGAAAGTGGGGAAATGATTCCTAATGTATTTCCTAAGTTGRAAAAGTAAAAATCCACTTAGAAGACCCCCCCATGCTAAGCCAACAACCAAAAGTGATGTCTCCCTAGTGAAAAGTGTGCCTCCCTTGCTCATGAACCTATGGGAAAATAAAAATTAAAGTGAGTGAGGTGTCAAAACCTTAAGTGAACCTTTCCTACAACTTAACTTCATGTTTGGTTAAAGGTAAAGGAGAGACCCTAAAAGTGTGCCCTCCTTGACTAAGTCTCTCTCTCTTGGATGAATGACACTTGTAATTCATCCAAGAGGGGTCTCTCCTCTCTCCCTCATATAAAAAAAAGCCTCCCCCTCCTCATTTTATCATCTATTCTCATAGCAACTCTAATATGCCAAAATCTCTCCTATTTCTCTCCTTTCTCTTTCTCATTCTCTCCCATTTTTTCTCATGATTCTTGGTGCCATTGGACAAATCTTTTCTTGGTTAATAAAATAGAAGCTTTGGAGGATCTCTTGTGTCTCTTGGAGTATTCTTGGAGCCATTATATGGTTTTGTTTATAAGGTAATATTGCTACAATTATTTTGTTGTATTTCCTTATTTGCATTATTTCTCTTGGAGAGCCAAACAAAGTATTTTGCTTGGGATATATTAGTAGTAGTATTACTATTAATCTTTGTGGGTTATTTCTAGTAGGTTTGGAAAGTATTTTGCAAGCTATTATGATATACTCAACTTCTTGTTGTATTTTGTAACAAGGATTTACTAAATCTGTAGGTTACCAAAGGCTTGGAGGAGTGGATTTCAGATCTGGAAATTCATTTTTCAGCGATCTAAAGCTTCTTTCATTTTTTGTTTTCATTTCCAGCCATATATCTATCAATTTCTAGCATTGTTCTCATATAAAATTGCAATCTAATCTCTCTTTTTGAGTTTAGATTTTTTATAAAATAATTTATGTATATTGTGCTATCATAAAACAATTTGTCTCAAGTCATTTTTAGTGATTTCCAACAAGAAAAGCTTGCTGCTTTTTTGCAGGTTTTTACAGGTTTAAGGAGAATTTCTGCATATTTTTGGCCCCAAAAGATTCAAGGAAGTATCCAAGAGTTGTTGTGCCAAACCCTCTTCTTTACTTCACCTTCTAAGCATTGTAAGCAACCCAAGAGAGTCTCTTGTGATTGCATTCTTTATCTCATTTTCCAAATCTAAAAATTGTAAATTAGTTTTAGTGTTTCGCACACACCTTGCATAGCAATTGGCTTTGCCATCCATGCAATATCGTGAAGGCTAGATTAAAATTTAATTTTCTGTTTTGCTTCCATTTACCCACCTTGGCCAAAACCGGTAGGCTTGTCCTACATTTTGAGCCATAGTTGTGAGATGGTTATTTTAATTTCAAGTCATTTAATTTATTTAATTTCGCCCACACTTTGCATAGTGCTTGGCTTTGCCATCCATGCAACATCTTGAAGGCTAGTTTAAGTTTCAACTTGTTTGCAAAGTAATCAAATTGGTGCCCCGCCTTCTGCCCTGTATTCCCTCCCCTTGCCACTTTGTGTTTCTTGGGTGACTAAGAAAGGGCAAAGGATCGAGTGGCTAGATTAATTAGGCACCCAATTTATTATTGTTTCTACCATAAAAAAGGGTGACTTGGGAGGCTAGAAGGGGTTGAAGCCGGGGACGGTTTCACGGCACTACATGTCCTCCTTGTTGAGTGCCCAAGCATTCTGGATTTGACYTGTGGAGYTAGGGAAGAACCTTGTTTGTTCTTCTTATTGAGCACCCAACACTTCCTTTTGGTTGAAGGGATAATAATTAGGGGTAGTCACATAGTATAGGCTTGTATCTTTCACACTAAATTTCCCCYTTAATTCAAGAGAGACATAAAAACTTGCTAAAATCAAYCTACTTATTCTTCACAATATTTACTTTCCAAGCAAATTTTACTTTTCAAGCCATTTACTTTTAAGCAAATTTCTTTCATGTGAATACTTGTTTCAAAGCWTTCTTTATTTATTTGAACATAATTGGTCTAAGTGTAAAGTTATTTTTCATACTTATTGTGTAGATATTTCATAACATTGTTTCATTCTTGTATAGCTATATTTCGTTGTTGTATATCTYAATAAATCAATTTTGATTAATCTTTMGGCACTGGTCTAATTGCTGATTTACAAACAAAGGTTTGCATGTCATTTGAAAGAATTGCATCWTTGCRTTTGCTGCTTGTCATTGGGTTGGATTTCCTTAATTAATAACTCAATTAACTCCTAGAACCTTAACGAAAATACTTCACATAGTTTAATAGGGTCTACCCCCCTTGGCTTCCCTAGGAATGAGCCTAGACGGAAGAGGTCTAGATCGAGGTGACAGTGGGTCTAAACTTAGGTTTGTGCCTCCAAGGACACACCAAGTGGGTTGGAGACTTCTCCACGTTTGTAGGTATGTATTAGGACGGCAACAAAGCTTGACCCTTAACTTTTTCCTCCCAAGAGATCTTCAACTAAGCTTAGAGGGGAAATCCTATTCATCCAACCATGCCTTTGCAAATGAGAGCTCTCTTCCTTTTATAGAGCTTCTCCTCAAACATTTTACAATAAAATATTATTGAGTAATTTCTAGATCCATGAACCTTCTAGAAATAATAGTATTAAAATACAAAAAGAAGGTTTAGGAACCTCCTTCAAGCTATGTGCTTCTCATTAAGGGTGAAAAGATGCACAAAATAGGGCTTGATTTAGTCTTTGCTACCACATGTCACCTTCCTAGCTTGGATGCTCTCTAGGGATGACCATCTAGTCGCTTCCTCTTCCCAAAATAGCAATAGAACTCAAGAAAAGGTGGAGTACTTCATTAGAAATGGTCAAATATGGCTAGGGTTTTGAAGCGGTAGATTTGAAATCACCATAACTCCTTCAATATTTATCAAAATCTCTATTATGACCATAATTTGGAAATGTGATGGCCACTTTGCATCTACAAGTAGTGGTCTGGCGATAGTCTGGGCACTTTATCGAAAGATATCTGCTCTTCTTGGAAAAAATGACATAAAGGAGTTGTTCTAGATGTTTCTAACTGAAGCGCTTCTCACAAGTGTCCGTTTTATTTATGCCTCGTGTGATATGAATGCCAAGTGTCATCTTTTTGAATAGGGTGTTCCTCTTCCTTTCTACATATGACGCTTGATTATGCCATGAAAATCCCCCATATATCCCTCAAAATGATGGATGTTCCTTTCTTGAAGAGTTTTTGACCATTGTGAGAGGGTTTCTAGGTGACACATGTCAATGTTCAAGAGGAGCGTTCTCTAGAAACCTCTTTGTTGCCTTGTAGACGATGCCCAAAGCCCACAAGAATGATGAGTCATGCCTCAACATATGTAGAAATGCTTCGTGTGATGTGACATGAACCTGATTGGTGTGAAATGCCTTCAAATATGTAACTTTTGCCTTCAAATTGGACTTGTGTTTTTAGGTAGTAAGTTAGTAACAAACCTGAACAAAAATGGATATTTTTGGGCTCCCCCCTCCTTTTCTTTATATTCTTCCCCTCATATAAAGGAAATATTGCAGTTACATGCCAGGTCTAGTCGCCATTCCGATATGATGTTATCCTCTTTATATCATCATCAAGCTAACTCTTTCGATCAGAGGGACAATATTCAGGCTTTTAAAGACAATTGTAGAGAAATGATGATCATTGATGTTCCTGGTGCCCTTAATAAGGGAGAAAGTTGGATAGATGTTAAGGAGCGAAAAGGAAAACCAAATGGAGCATAAACTCCTAGTATGTTGTTTTGCTAAATAGTTTAGGGTTGTAGCTTGTAGGATCTATGTTTGAGGCTTGCATTTGTGGCCCTTAATTATGCCAGTGCTTGGTGGCTTCGTGCGTAGCTTGCTGTTTTATGTATAAAGCTTTGCAAATTTTGTTCTATTAATAGTCAAAGGACGCTTTATTTCAAAAACCAAAGAAGAATTCAGTTGTGGGAATGGAAATTTAAGCTAATTTATTGAAAAAATACATTGACGCAATTGAAAAGAAAGAAAGGAAGGTATCAGAAAACAATAAACCTGAACTATGAGGGAACCAGGCACATTGTGCTAGTGACGGTTACCGTCCATCCAAGAACCTTTTTTGGCTTCTCCATACGCCAGAACAAGGGCCAAAAATTAGATTTATAATGTAATAATTCTAAACTATGAGGGAATTGGGTACTTTGCATTGTCTAGGGGATCCATCTACCTAGCAACCCTTAAGGTACACCATATGCCAGAGAACAAATGAA
>JASDQU011102980.1:8572-21827 GCA_032191745.1 Picea mariana
TCCTCTTGGTTGGGTATGTGATAAAGAAAAACTTAATGTCATGAAACAATGTAGGTTTGGATTTGTTATTGCTTCAAAGTTGATTGATGAAGTGGATTTGGATGTTGTACCACTTGATATATGTGGCATAGTGTTGGGGAGTCCTTATCTTTATGATAGAAAAATAGTCTTCTTTCGTCATGAGAACAAATACCACCTTACAAAAGGGGGAGTGGAATATATTGTTTGAGCAGACGGCATGAGGGAGTGGAATATACCACCTTACAAAAGGGAGAGTGGAATATATTGTTTGAGCTCACGACATGAGGGAGTGGAATATACCACCTTACAAAAGGGGGAGTGGAATATATTGTTTGAGGCTATGAACAACTCAGAACTTGCAGAGGCAAATCAAGATGCTCAAAATAGCTTCAACAGATAGAAAAAGGGAAAAAATTCAAAGTTCCCAAAACTCAGTGATAACGGCATGATCTCGAAGAGCGCATCACAATATTTCTAACGGTGCAAATGGCTCGTCAAACGGAGTTACATATCAAAAGTTATAAGCGGTCAAAGTTCATGTCAAACTTGGTCAAAAATCAAGAGGTCAAGGTGACACGTGGCACGTCCATACATCCTATGTGGTACAGTGTTGATTTTGCATGGGATGATGTGGAAATATTGATGGTATACACGTGGGCAAATAAGGTTGTGACAAGTGTCAGTTTCATGGGAAAATGTTATGGTGCCACGTGGCCCAGTCATGGGCTGCCACGTGGCACCCTTCCAGTGGTTAACAGGGAACCAAATTTTTTAAGACTCCACTAGCGTCGAAACCTTGACCTCCTCTAGCCCAAAGGCCTCACATCTCTGCACTAACCAATACACCATGCTATAGACCTTGTTTGTTATATGGTGAAAATTGTATTTAAGTTTGAAATTTTATGTGGGTGCCAAAGAAAGGGGCTAGGCCTTCGGCCCAACCCCTGGTTATATGTGTTAACCATGCAACCATATTCCAACCACCAACTATATAGCACATACTCTGTCGTTTTAACAACTGTTCCGCCAACCTTAAAACCGCCCACCATTCTAGCAAACCTTCGCCAGAATTAACAGAACGCACCACATGGTTGCAAACATATGTTAAAAAGGGGAGGCCTGTGGGATTCAACCTTGAGACCTCCACTAACCATAGTGCCTTAATATAGGATCCTCTACCGGCATGCCAACCATCGCCATTATGGCATAACCACCCAATTTTTGTATAAGAAGGGCTTTTTGCCAGTGCATTCGAGACACAGAGCATGAGAGAGGAGAACCAAGTGTGTCAGTATAGAATTTGTATGGACTGGGGAATGATTTTTGAGATTTCTCAATCATTTACTGCAGGATCAGTGACACGGTAATCGAGGCAGAGGTGTCTCTTGGGCCTGAAAGTGTCAGACTCAGATCAAGGCATGGAGACAGTCACTTTTAGGTAAAATGATGCCACAAACGCAGTGGTGGTGTTATTTTTTTTATCTGAGCAAAGCTTCTATAGCTTAACTCCTGAATGAGGTATACTTATGTATTTTTCCTAATTATTTTTTGGAGTTAATAAAAAGACCTACCCATTTGAGAGTAGGACCCAAAGACGTAGTCCACCGAGGATGAACTTCGTTATCAAGTTCCTTGTGTTCATATTGTTTGATTTTGTCTCTTTCCTTTTGAGCTTTTCCTTGTTTATGGTGTACTTTTGTTTATGTTCATTTACTACAATTCTTTAATAAGTCACCTGACGAAAATATACCGGATCAGAGTGACATGTCGCATGCATGCCATGGGTACATGTCAGCATAGGTGACATCAACATGCCATGTCATCTTCGGGAGTATGGCCTCCAGGGGTGCCCAACGTCTCTACCAATAAAAGTGTCGAAGTCCTGGAGTAACGCATTCACTCATACCATCGATCTAAGATCCCTTCGGGACCTTTCTTAATCGTTAGATCGAGTAGTGGATGGATGGCATAAGCACTTCGGTAGGTATTACTCTAGGAGAGTTGAATGACTTGGGAGTGGAAATGTTCCAGAGTCTCGTAGCGCCGATGTCCCGAATTGATTAAGGATGGTCTGTACCAATGCTTGATTAATCCTTATCCGTCAGATTAAATGGTGGAAGGATAGGGTAAGTACTTCAACGGGTATCACTCCGTGGGAGTTGAAATGTCCTAGAGTCCCAGAGTGTCGAAGTCCCGATATAGTTAAGGGTCTTTCATCTCAATATCTGATTAAGTTGCGACCATCGATCTCGTTGAATCCTCCAGATGAGTCGGGACCGTCCATTCAATGAGAGATTAAATCTCGATCGTCCGATCTGCTATTAGAGTTATTAGAAGGTTTTTGGCGAAGTTTAACTCCGGGAGAAATAGAAATATTGAAAAGGGATAATATCCGAAGGTCGAAGTCCGGAGGAATTGGTCCCAGTGCCAGTCTCATGAAAACGTAAAGGGGGTCAATTAGACGTGAAAAATGATCTAGAAGTAACCAAGCCCTCAGACATTTTGTTCGAGCAAGCGCATGTGTAGAAGAGTATAGAGGAAGGCGCTAAAGAGTGAATAAGACTATGGTTTCAAGTCATGGTCACATGGAAAGTGGTTTGAAGGAAGCACTCATGAAGAATTTAAATTTTGTATCAATTAAAGGATATGTCGAATTTTTCGACAAGATCCCGTTACAAAACAAAACAAAAGGGGTTGAAAGTGATTTTTCTCGAGAAGCCATAACTTTCATCTTAGATATCAAATTGTGGCAAGATTACAGTCATTGGAAATATGATTCAAAGGAGGATAACATGGAATTATTATAATATGGATAATGACAATATATTCTTCATGAATTGAGAAAAAAAAATGACATGTAGCATTGTTTGGAAAATTGTTTTTAATATGCATAATTCTAACAAAATGGTTGCTTGCACATTTTGTAGAATTAGTGGGTGTAAACATATCATTTCAGTATAAGAATTCATATTCAAGAAAAGGAAGAAGGAGAGGGAGCTTCCAACCATGATAAATAGCCCAAAGGTCAAAATATCAATGTTGGTAATGCAGAGACAAAATCCAATGGACACCAGGCCAGAGGGGAGCAAGAAACATTGATAGAGACTGTGAGAAGACTGAAAATAGAAGTGTAGAGTTACAGAGTAGAAAATGAGAGACTGATAAGAGAAAAAAATCAGATAAATGCTCAAGTGATGAAAAGCTTAAATTAGTTACAGAGACAAACAAAGAATGGATCAAACTCCTAACAGGAGGAAGAGGGAAGATGCCATGAAAGAAGAAATGACCACAAAAGAAATGGTTATCCAATAAGTGCTAGCAGAACTCATATACATCACTCACCTCCCTACTCAACAAGGAAATTTTATGCATCTAAATATTCCATAAGTAGTCCATAGGTGTCTCTTGTTCGACACCAAAGAAAAAGACATGAATTGGACAATTTGCAAGGAGAGTTGAGGAAGCTTAATCCACCATCCTTTGATGGTGAAAGAGAAACAAAAGAAGATGTTGAGGCATGGTTTCTTAGATTCAAGAGGTATTTTCAATTGCATAACTACTCATCAAACCTAGAAGCTAGAATTTCCACATACCATTTACATGGAAAAACTGCTATGTGGTGGGATCAACTGAAGCAAGTTGAGCACATTAATGAGAGTAGGATCACTTGGAAGCAGTTTAAGAAATATTTTCTGAAGGAGTACCTTTCAGAACACTTCTATGACAAAAGAATGTAGGAGTTATTTGAACTTAGGCTGGGAAGCATGACCATGGCAGAGTATGAAAAGAAGTTCTTGGGACTACTAAAGTATGTTGGGTTTATAAAAGATGAAAATGTGAAAATATAGATGTTTTTAAGTGGATTTCCATCCTTTTATAAATAGAAGATTCAATATGATGAACCCAAGACTTTGATTGAGACCATCAAGAAGGATACGTACCTATATGAGCGAGGAAAGGGAAGAGAATCCATGTAAAAATCTTGGAAGGATAAGAAGAAGGATAAATCTTATCAGAGGAGGAAGGGATTCAAACCTCCTTTCAATAGAAATAGCCTTAATAAAAATCATCAAGACCAGTATGGTAAGGATGAATCCAAGAGAGAAGACTCGTTGGGAAAAAGGGGAAGACCACCAATCCAATGTTGGGGATGCAAAGAAGATCATGTACAAGGATTTCCCTCATAGAAAAGACAAAGTGAAGACCATGCATAGCATCCAAGAGGCTACAACAGTAGAATACATGGGAAGAATTTATGCAGCCTTAGATGATCAACAAACAAAGTACCAATCTAATATGATCGAGGTGGAAGGTAAGATCATTAATCAACCTATTGCTATTTTAATTGATTCAAGAAAAATTCATTGTTACATTGATCCTAAAATAGTGGATATATTATGTTTGGATAAAATTAAGCTTGAAAAATCAAGTTTGGTTCACCTAGCCACTACAACCAAAAGGAGAATCCATGATATGGTCAGAGTTTGTTTCATTAATAAGTCTTAATGGTGTGAATACTAATGATGATCTAAATATTATACCATTGGGATCTTATGAGATTCTAATTGGAATGGATTGGTTGGACAAGTATCATGATGTTCTAGATTGTCATAACAAAAGATTTAGATCAATATATTCTTCATGAATTGAGAAGAAAAATGACTTGTAGCATTGTTTAGAAAATTGTTTTTAATATGCATAATTCTAACAAAATGGTTGCTTGCACATTTTGTAGAATTAGGGGGTGTAAACATATCAATTCAGTATAAGAATGCATATTCAAGAAATGGAAGAAGGAGAGGGAGCTTTCAACCATGTTAAATAGCCCAAAGGTCGGAATATCAATGTTGGTAATTTAAAGACAAAATCCAACGGACACCAGGCCAAAGAGGAGCAAGAAACATTGATAGAGACTATGAGAAGACTGAAAATATAAGTGTAGAGTTACAAAACAGAAAATGAGAGACTGATAAGAGAACAAAAACAAATAAATGCTCGAGTGATGAAAAACATAAATTAGTTACAGAGACAGACAAAGAATGGATCAAACTCCTAACATGAGGAAGAGGGAATATGTCATGAAATAAGAGATGACCACAAAAGAAATGGTTATCCAATAAGTGCTAGCAGAACTCATATACATCACTCACCTCCCTACTCAACAAGGAAATTTTATGCATCTAAAGATTCCATAAGTAGTCCATAGGTGTCTCTTGTTCGACACCAAAGAAAAAGACATGAATTGGACAGTTTGCAAGGAGGGTTGAGGAAGCTTAATCCACCATCTTTTGATGGGGAAAGAGAAACAAAAGAAGATGTTGAGGCATGGTTGCTTGGACTCAGGAGGTATTTTCAATTGCATAACTACTCATCAAACCTATAAGCTAGAATTTCCACATACCATTTACATGGAAAAACTGCTATGTGGTGGGATCAACTGAAGAAAGTTGAGCACATTAATGAGAGTAGGGTCACTTGGAAGCGGTTTAGGAAATATTTTCCGAAGGAGTACCTTTCAGAACACTTCTATGAAAAAAAATGTAGGAGTTATTTGAACTTAGGCTGAGAAGCATGACCATGGAAGAGGATGAAAATAAGTCCTTGGGGCTGTTGAAATATGTTGGGTTTATAAAAAATGAAAATGTGAAAATACAGATGTTTTTAAGTGGATTTATATCCTTTTATAAAGAGAAGATTTAATATGATGAACCCAAGACTTTGATTGAGACCATCAAGAAGGATATGTACGTATATGAGCGAGGAAAGGGAAGAGAATCCATATAAAAATCTTGGAAGGACAAGAAGAAGGATAAATCTGATCAGAGGAGGAAGGTATTCAAACCACCTTTCAATAGAAATAGCCTTAATAAAAATCATCAAGACCAGAATGTTGAGAATGAATCCAAGAGAGAAGACTCGTTGGGAAAAAAGGGAAGACCACCAATCCAATGTTGGGGATGCAAAGAAGATCACATGTACAAGGATTTCCCTCACAGAAAAGACAAAGTGAAGACCATGCATAACATCCAAGAGGCTACAACAGTAGAATACATGGGAATAATTTATGCAGCCTTAGATGATTGACAAACAAAGTACCAATCTTATATGATCGAGGTGGAAGGTAAGATTATTAATCAACCTATTTCTATTTTAATTGATTCAAGAGAAAGTCATTGTTACATTGATCATAAAATAGTGGATAGATTATGTTTTGATAAAATTAAGCTTGAAAAATCAAGTTTGGTTCACCTAGCCACTACAACCAAAAGGAGAATCCATGATATGGTCAGAGGTTGTTCCATAAGTTTTAATGGTGTGAATAGTAATGATGATCTAAATATTATACCATTGGGATCTTATGATATTCTAATTGGAATGGATTGGTTGGACTAGCATCATGATGTCCTAGATTGTCATAACAAGACATTTACATGTCTCGGATAAGAAGGAAAACATAGCTCTAAGAAATGAGTTCCAAGACCCATCTCTATAAGGAATATTTCAACCTTACAACTAAAGAGATGTTTCAGAAAAAAATGTCAATTGTATGCAACCCATGTGGAGGAGCCATAAAAGACAAAAGGGCCAAGCCTTGAAGAATTTTCGGTACCACAATAATTTGAAGATGTATTCCAAAAAATACTAGTGTTTCCACCAAAGAGGAAGATATATTTCTCTATTGATTTAGAGCTAGGAGCTACCCCAGTATCAAAAAGACCTTACAAAATGAGTACACCAGAATTAAATGAATAACATTTACCACAGGTTGAACCCAAGGGTATAAAAATGCGAATACTAGCTAACTGGATCGGGGTAAGCGAGATTAGGAATAAGTTTTAATACAAGTAACTCGTGAAGGAAATACAAGAATCAACAAAAGTAGTAAGCAATGTATTGGAAACGTTAATCAAAGGGGCAAAGAGAAATCTTTGTAGATTTATAGGAAAGCTAGATATCTCCTGGACTTGGAATGTTAAGTGTTGTCATTAAATGAGAAGGAGCAGACCCCAGATTCAAGGTGATTCTATCAACGATGAGTCTAACCGGAATGTCACCAGATTCGCTCTGCCTTGGAAAAAGTAAGGACTGACAGACGAATTCTGTATGACCAGGAGTCTTGGCAAGGTTGAAACCGAAGGCGTTGCACCCACATCCATGTGGTGAGTGTTGGCATTGCGCCTGTACAGGTCAAACGCGTCGGCCTTAAGCCTGAGCTTATCCAAAAGAAACATAAAATGAAAAACTTGTCTTTAATCAG
Source organism: Picea mariana (assembly GCA_032191745.1). Lineage (NCBI taxonomy): Eukaryota > Viridiplantae > Streptophyta > Pinopsida > Pinales > Pinaceae > Picea > Picea mariana. Next base: position 15,852 of record JASDQU011102980.1, read on the forward strand.
GCCATCAAGATCCGAGCATGGAGTATATGGTGGTTCTAAAGGAGTAACACCAGATCGCTCAGCTAAACGAATGAATTTCAAGGCTAAACATTTTCTTCACGGATCCCGTGATGGGTGCAAAGTCCTTCTTCCCTAGAGTCAAAAATTTTGTGCCCAATTCCAAGCCAAGAGCCCACTCGACTGTGCACAACTTGGTCCTAGCGACCAAAGCGAAAATGCCAAGCTCGCGATTCAGAAAAAGTGAAGAGCATTCGGGGCAACAAAAATATAAGTGCACAACGTAAGGCTGAATTCTTGATCTCTATAAAATCACAGGTCATCTAAGGGTTACAAAAATGCGCAACCTCACAATACTAGATTTTTAGGATATTTTAAGACTGGATGCGATGATAGAATTCCCAAAATGCCAAACTAATATTCAAGAATGAGGTATCAATAAAATAACTCCACACTGTTACCAATTATTCCAACGAGTGTAGAAATGATATAACTCATAATTAGAATTCGACAATACTAGAATCAAAATTTTATTATCGGAATTTATAATTCAGAATCAGTGGTGGCCATGGTTATTCAGTTTTTCCAGGGTTCTGCCCAACCAAACCATATATAACACAACATTCTTCTCTCCAAAAAAGTACATGAGCCATACTACATCATCGCAACTATATATAAAAATGATAGATTAATCTAAAATTCTGATATGGAGCCCATTAATGGCATCACCCAAGGAGTTTTTTCATCTTGTATATACATAAAACAACTAGGTGCGATTATTCATTAAAAAATTTACGCTCACAAAATGACCAGAATTTCACTTCCTAGATTTCACAAACTATCAAGTAACTTGTCAAATCAAATTAGATTTCCATCAGTTTGCAACAATTTCTAAGACTACATACACAAGTATAGCTTATTACAACTTCAATCTCAATTAAAAATACTGTAACTGATGAAGATGGAATCAAAGATGTTCTTCTATGTTGACGCTCGTGAAAATGTCCTTCCACAACTACGGTTCCTTCTTCCCTCCTATTTGCTAATCATTGAGACTTCACCTGTACCTCCCAACCAATGCTAGGGGTACTCTTCTTCCCCCTTATCTCCCCGAGCCATAAAGGGTCCACGCACACAAAACCATAATTCTTCTAGCTCCCAACTTTCCTCGCAAGGTAGAGCCACCACTCTCTCTCAAGCTGGGCATCCCAACTCTGACAAGTAAAACGAGTCAAAATATTCTACAGCATAACTTTACCAATAAACAGTGTGATGCCTTTTCCCCCTAGACCATTTTATTTATAGGAGTTTTCTTAATAAGACATCGCCACTTGCCCAATTAATTCGCTTTTCAATTAATTAAATTAGAATTATTTTCCCCTTACACTTGTCACCCTCTCCCTAAGTTGCACAAGTAATTCCACATTTTATTTTAATTAATGTCAATTTCCCTCACTTTTCCTAAAAACGCTCCTTAAATCACTCCTAGTTGTTTATTTATCCCCCCATATTCTCCTTTAATGACTAACGTCTTACTAAATACGAGTTGACTTAAAATATGAGTCTTCTTCTAGTTAGACTAGTGTTAACTAGACTCTAGATACCTTTCTATGCGTAAACATTCTTTCATGTTTATTTCTTTTTTATTTAAAAAAACCCCTTTTTATATTTTCTTACACACATGTGCCTTATATCAAATATTTAAATATATTTCACCCTTTTTTAATTCTTAACTTGATTTACTTCATTCCCTTTTTATTTAATTTATAATTTAGTTTTAGTCTTCTCACCAAACTTAGAGTTAGGCTTAATTTTTGAATAGGCTTAGACTTTCAATTGGGGACTTAAGTAATGACTTGCTCATTAATTATTCATATCTGACAAGGTATAAATATTTTCAAGGTTTACAATTATTCTTTCAAGGTTTTCTAGGCCACCTAGATTCATTGACTCAAGTTTTATTTGTGCGAAGTGCCCTTCAAGACGCACTCTGTGCTCTAAGGGTGCCACTCGCCTTGAATGGTTTTGGTAGTTTTCAAATCCTTGGAGTCAACCATCCATTCGGGCAACTTTGTGAGAGACTAAAGGCTTCTAAGGAATAAGGACGCCACCTTATTATGTGCCCCTTACAATCTTTGTGAGCGACTATCTCAGTCTTCCCTCACGACATCGTGTACCTCTCAAATGATGTAATTGTTAACATACAATTCGAGCTGTGACAGATGTGCTAGTAGGCCATGACAAAGACTCTGCCACATCTCTCCCTCAATGTCTGTTATTCTGTGCATGGTCCCTTTACTCCTTCTGTGAGTCAGATTAACAAGCATTCATAAGTCTATATCCATTGACAAAACACTCTCAATGATCCATATTCAAAATCATACTATAATCAATCATATGTCACATACGCATAAATGAAATACTCAAACCAATACAATACACTCCCTGACTCAATCCAGAGTCCAAGGAGGTCCATAGGTGCCATCAACATCCACAATCTTTCAAGTGTGCTGCACACTCAGATAAAACTCATCAATAACATTTGTCAATACATATATCTCAAATAACATTAAATCACAACCATCAACATCATCATAAAAATCTATAAGAGAAACAAATAATCATGTACTATAGCCAGATCACTTGCACACAAGTGTCCTCAAAGAATAAGTCGATAACATGTGCTCGCAAGAGCGGTATGTTACAACATTTGGATAGAAATTTCAAAAATCAATGATAAGAAGATGCATATATAAATTTGTTATTTTGCACCTATTAATTCTACTTTTTATAAGAAAAACAATCTAGATAGCAATTGTACCTATAATAACTAAGAACAAGATATTTATAGTTTGAAAAATGAAGGTAATATCCTCCTGCTAGGATACTTTAATGCTAGGACTCAACTAACCAAGCTAATCTTTTAAGTAATAATTTCAACTGTAATCCTTTATCGATATATGAGGACCTTGTTCTATCTAATAGCTACAAAATAAGCTCTGAAGGCCTAACTAATAATCTTTGTGGTACTGAGCTAGTCAAGATTTACAGCTCTCAAGACCTAATAATTTGCAATGGAGTAATGAAGTGGCCAAACTTCAACCAAATGACTTGTATTCATGGGCTAGGTAGTAGTGTTGTAGATGATGTGATCTTTAATATCCTTGTTTCCAACCAAATATTAACTTTTGAACTTTTAAATGGCCATGAACTCGACTCTAATCGTAGATCTTTAACCCTAACTCCAAACGTTTCCATGCATATGAGCACCACTGAAGTGAATTGTAATAATCAAAGGCAACTACACTTTGAAAAATGTAAAATTGATCTTTTCTTAAAGGATTTAAATAGTGAATTACATCTCCTGACTTATAAGGACAACATTGAAGACCTCTATCATAATTTTACAACTGCCCTTTCCACTTCTATTGACAAGTTCTCTTTCAAGGTGTCCTGTAAAAAGAATAATAGAACAAACAACCCTCGGTATGATAAAGAATGTAAAATTTCTATGAAATCCAATAGGAATGCTTCTAATGATTCCTCAAAATCCAATAAGATCAATATGTGCAAATCCCTAATTAAAATTAATGAAAAAAATGTATTATATAAATAAAAGGAAAGAGAAACTTTCACTAGTATCTAAGCTTGATCCTAAGAAGTTCTGGAGGAAAAATTTAATCTGCAATACTAAATAAAATAATATGATTCCCTTAAGGGACTGGAATTCCTACCTTAAAAGTATTTACGAGTTCCCTGATGCCGTGTCTTAGAAAAGTGGGTGTGCTCGTTTAACCATAGACAATATAGCAATATTGTCACCCAACCATAGGCACGGATGCCACCCTTAAGCACCTTGACCTTGATAGAGAGAATAATTCTAGTAGAAAATCAATATCCAACCAAGGTTAATGCACCAAACAAATATTAACCAAGACTGATAAAAAATTCCAACCCAGAAAGACCGAAATTACAAGCTGTAGGAATTGTAGTTGTAGTTGCTCCCCAGACTTACGCACTACTAGATTTCTGCAATGCGCACAAGTAGATTTTTGCGATTCCGAGATGCCTATCTCAAAGGAGAACAAGCGTCCTGCATTTATACTTCTTTCTCTAAGCTATCTAGGATGATTTCTTATTCTGGAGGCTAAAGTCTCAATATAAAATATTTTCTTTAGACGACTTCTCTTCTAGGGTTATGTCCAAATATTTTAGGGTTTCTCTTGCTTCGTGGAATAATCTAATCTCATAAAAGGTCACAAGTGGAGGTTAATACCTCTCGCAACTACCATAATATAAACACTCCCTCCTAGCTAGGGAGGTATAGCAGGTAATGGTATTGAGCACAAAAAAACCATTCAACTGGTAGCATCATTATAACCACACATGCTATCTAATGATCAAATCATGAGCACCGTCATCATTATCCAACTGGATAATCTCCATGAAAATCAGTACAATGTCATTTGATATAGCACAATAGTGTATATCCATAGTAGTACACAACTACTATCCAGTGGTACACTACCACACCAAGTAGTACATGGCTACTTAATTAGTGACACATAGTCACAACCAGTGGAACACATCCATCACTATAGCATATATCTATTGTCCAAAGACATACAACCTCCATAGAAATCATATCATCTGATATCAACCTGCATAAAAACAATATCATGATATAAACTAAGTCATCTTGGCCATTCTTCTACTCAGACCTGTGAGATCTGAAAGAGCATATTCCCTCATACAGTAAAAGCATCAACCATGGGCTATCTAGAATATTCTTCCCAAGCATGGAAGAATAATTGTATTTGATTTCTGAGCCTAGACCATTCACCTAACTGGGCCATTCCTCCGGCACTAAACATAGTGCAACCTGGAGAGAATGAGTCTTCCCTAGGGAATGCATGTCCCTGATTTCTAAACCTGGACCATTCAGCTAACTGGGCCATTCCTCTGCCACTAAACATAGTGCAACCTGGAGAGAATGAGTCTTCCCTAGGGAATGATTGTCCGAACCATTTCCTAAGGAAATTACTATCCTGCACTAGCCTCCAAAATGAACCATTCTTCAAAACTGCTCATAACTATGAGTCTCGAAAGAATTAATTCCCAACGAGGCAGACCATTCTACTTGGACACTACTAAGAGTGACTTCCAAGAAGAATGACTGTCCTAGACCATTCCCCCGCACTGGACACAAGGGGAATTATTTTCTATGGTACATCAACAATCTATCGAACCATTTTCATTACAAAAATGACTGTTCGATCTGGACCATTTTCTGAACTGGAAAATGCCTGTCCGTCAGAAATCTCAAACCACTTTCCGAACTTGGAAAGGAACTGCCCATCTTGGACCATTTTCCAAACTGAAAATGAGTGTCCATTAATCAATAGTGTATATATTAGTGCTCCCTCCCAACCTGGGGAGCCATCTCTTCCCTTTCAGCTAAGGGAGTTATCTCCACAAGCCCCATCTTGTTTCATAAGTATGCAAACTTTATCCTAGACAAAGGCTTTGTCAAAATATCCATTGTCTGCTCATCTATAGAGATATACTGGAGCTTCACTTCTCCTTCCTAGAATTTATCTTGAATAAAGTAGTATTTGATCTCAATGTGTTTCGACCGTTCATGAAACATTGGGTGTTCAGATATCCTTATACAACTCTGATTGTCAAAGTATATTATGGTCGAATATGGAACTTGATCAAATAATCTAGAAATCATCTTTCTATGCCATGCTTCTTCTGTACATGCCTCACATGCTGCGATATATTGTTCTTTTTCTATGCTAAGTGAGACAGACTTATATTTCATGTTGCCCCAAGATATCATAGAGGAGCCCAAGCTGAAACACATCCCTGAAATACTCCTTATGTCTTTTGCACTTACTTCCCAATCTGAATCTGTGAATCGATGAATATGTATATCACTGGATGCGGTATATCTTAAACCATAGTTTAGCGTCC
>JASDQU011102982.1:22581-37974 GCA_032191745.1 Picea mariana
GGGTGCTCATGGAGGACAACATTTGGCATAAAATTCTAGTGGATAAATACCTAGGGAAGTTATCGGTGGTAGAATGGTTTCGCAAAAAATCCCACAATCAACAGAAAGTGTCAAGTTTCTGAAGCGGGATGACAAAGAGCATTCATGTTATTTTACACTAGCTTCGGTGGAGCCCAGTCTCGAGGAATTCGGTGTTATTAGGCAGGGACTACATAGCTAATCTAGAGAATAGCTCGATTCTATCTAATGAGCTGGGATTACACCTATTCAAAAAGAACATTAAAGTTCCGAGCCAGGCCAAGGACCCCGGTTTTGGCTCCCCCATCCTCGACCTATGGCGTACAAGCGAGTCGTTGGGACTGACTGAGCATAAGGCATCAGAATGGAACATTTTCATTAATGCATTACAGAGTGCAGGAATTATGCTTAAACCAGGGGAGGATTCTTTGGTTTGGGCTGGGGGGAATGGATCCGATGTTATCTCTACACAGAACCTTTATCAAGCTTTGATTAGCCCTTTAAACTTCCAGTCCGAACATTCCTGGATACGAAACCTGTGGAAATGGCCTGTGCAACTCAAAATAAAATTATTTGTTTGGCTGGCAGCTTATGACAAAATCTTAACTTGGGATGCGCTTCAAAGGAAGGGGTGGATAGGCTCGGGCGTTTGTAGATTATGCAACAATAACTTAGAACAGGTAAGCCACCTTTTTATAAACTGCCCTTTCACAAAGGCGGTGTGGAACTATATGTACTCCTTCTATAATTTAAAATTTCAGTGGGAGGGCACTACGGTTTCCAACTGTTTTAACAAGTGGTCATTGAAACAAGCTGCTCCCATGGGCCTGGCAGCCATTGTGTGCTAGAACATATGGCTGGAGAGGAATAAGGTAATTTTTGAGGATCACACTCCTTCTCAACTCTCGATGTTGAATAGAATTACAGTCTCCTTTACCTGACAGTCAGCAGTTACGAAAATTATCCCAAGAAGAGTGTGCGATTTTATCCTTACTGAGGACGCGACTCTGGCATGTTTCGATGGAGTGGCTCTCTCTTCCAGGGAGTGTTGTGGAGCAGGTGGCATTTTCAAGACTAACGCTTCGAGGGTTACCAAATGGTATATGAATTGTGGAGCGGGAACCAACACAAAGGTTGAGCTCATGGGATTGTGGGCGTCACTTTCCTTGGCTTCTCAATGGGCGATTAGAAAAATTCAAATTTTGGGGGATTCGAAAGTAATTATCGACTGGATAAATCAAAAGGGCAATCTCTAAGCGGTGAATATTGAAGGATGGAAATTAAAAACGAAGGATCTGGTAAGTAAGTTTGAAGAAATTAGTTTCCAACACATTTTCAGGGAGCACAATAAAGAGGCAGATCAGTTGTCCAAGCAGGCATTGAAGGAGCCCAAGGGTAGACTGACAGTCTATCATTTGGAAAATGGGCAAAAAAGCAACAAAACCCATCTTAATATCTTCGAGAATTAAGCTTGTTGGGGTTGCTATGTATGTTTTCTGATGTTAATGCTAAAAGCATCTTACACAAGCTAGGGTAATTAGCAAGTAAATTTCAGTGGAGGGAGTTTATCTCCGGGTCAGTACAGTGCCTTTGCCTTCTCGGTTGTAAGCACTGTCCATTGTTCATGGGACTGATCCTTCTCTGTATCTCGCAATATCGATATAGACTTGTAAAAAAAATTATACCTAATATAATTTTGAGAGATTTTTCTATTGGAAAAAAATGTATAGTTGATTGTACCATTTGAATGTGCTAGTCACTTGTGTGGTAGTCATATCAACGATGCACTTCATTAAAGTTATGCATAAAAGTGCAATTTGTGTGGTCAGCATTGTCTTTCAATGTGATCGGTGAACTTCCCTTTGATTATCTATTTTTGTCCAGTCGACTTCCCTTCAACTATCACCTTTCAACCAATCGACCTCTTTTTTACTTTCTCCTTTCAACCAATCAACTTCTCTTCAACTTTCACCTATTAACCAATACACTTATCTTCAACTTCCTCCTTTGAACCAATCTACTTCTCTTTGACTATCCCCTTTTATCCATTCAACTTCTCTTCAAATTTGTTGATTTTTTTGTTTTTGATGCAGTCATTCAGTCTCAGATTTCTCATCGCTTTTGTTCAATCTTTCCTTAGTTTTTTGACATTCGATTGAGACCGATTCTTATCATTAATATTTTTAGAAATATCATTGATGTTTAAAGAACCACAACCATGGATGAAAGTCAAATCGGGTATTTCTTATTTTGCCAATCCAAGGAGTTAATGTTGTCATCAAGTTGAAAATATTTTGCCGGTTCGTATCAATTCTAAGTGTATTCCACGGTATGATGATAATAAATCCGTGCCATTATTGATTAAAACTGAAATAATTGTTAATAATGTTAATTCTTCGATTCAAATATCCCCGCAACTGCAACTGCAAAATGCAAGCCCGTCTAGCTCAGTTGGTAGAGCGCAAGGCTCTTAACCTTGTGGTCGTGGGTTCGAGCCCCACGGTGGGCGTTTTGCTTTTGAAGCCCGCTGGCGATTTGAACAGAGATGTTTCAGTTAGCCACAAGGAAGATATCAAGTTCATTTAGAACAGAGTTTAACCACAAGGAAGATATGTAAGAAGATATATAAAAAGAACAAACAGTGAGCCAATTCTATGAAGGAATTATGTCCTGTACTTTTTTCATAACCCAAGTACCTACTGTACCGAAATGAGACAATGTAAACCTCAACCTCGAGAGAAAGCATAGTAATGTCATCAAGCCATTCAACATAGAGCTTTGTTGTCCATTAACCATGAGATCAAGGTGATTATGATGCCAAATAAATAGTGATCTTACTCCATGTTATCAACAATATTCAAACCAGATAAATATGCTAATCTTTAAAAGCATATTGCAACATGAAAAATCATAATAATATCCCAAAGATGCCATTCAATTGAACAATGATTCTAATGTGTATTTTTAATCATGAGAATGGAGAGCATCCATAACTCATTACCATAGGTTCACTGTTAACAAAGGCATATTTAATGTGCTCCCACTTTGTGTTGTGTGAACAGTTCATACTTAATATGCCAGTTGCATGTGATAACCAAATGAGATAAATTGAAAAGTGGCTAGCTCATCCCTTAAGCAAATACTTCTACATCACTTATGGCACAGATTTTACTATCCAAAATTACAACGAAGTGTGATGCATGCAGACAGTGACAAAATTATGTTCTGAAAAGTGCTCAAACCAAGTACCAACAATACTTAAAAAAAAAAAATGTAAGATACCTTTCAAAGTTCCTTTACTTACATTATTCAACAGTAGATTTGTAGTGACAAAAAATTGTTCTGAAAAGTGCTCAAACCGAATACCAACAATACTTAAAAAAAAAAATGTAAGAGACATTGCTGTCAAAGTTCCTTTACTCACAGTATTCAAGAGTAGACTTGTAACCAGTTCAGGTAACATGTTAACAATGTTCAACACTTAAATTATGCAAGAGGCCATAAATTCTACAGGAACAACACTCAAACCTTCAAACAGTGCTAGACATACTGTGATGTTAACATAAAAGAATAGTTTGTTGCACCAAATGTTAGGTTGAATGGTTGGTGCCAAAGAAAACAAGTTGTTTTATCTTAAATGTTGGTCATCCCACTTACTTTACCCTCGATTTATCTTTGGTCAATGTTGGTATAGATCCCTACACCATGAGCTCGATGGAGATAAGACTAATGCATATTTTTCCAAGAATGAAATTGAAGCAATCCAACATAAATGGTGATACTTAGAAATGAAACAATCTAAGAGAAATGGTGATACTTAGAAATTCTTAGGGTTACTTTGTTACTTAAGTTAGTTTGACAAGATAAACAAATTAAAGATAAGATCAATCATCCAAATTATGCCAACTTCAAATGATACATCAAAAGAAGGCTAGTTAACATGATAGAGATCCAAGTTTAATGAGATGTTTCAATCAAAATAACCTAGATCTAGCAATCGAATATGAGATTAAACATTTAAATTTTAGATTACAAAGCAAAAACAACAGGACGAGATTAAATTTAAAAATAGTAATAACTGAAGGGAAAACCAAAAAAAAATAAAAAAAATTGCCTATCCTATTGGACCATGGAGTCAACCCATACTCCTTGAGGTTTTTCTTTTACAAAGAATCTTGGAATTCTAAGCAAATCTAGGGTGTACCTATTAAGCTCCCTCAAGAGATCTTAGATGCATCCAAGATCTAGATGGTAATAGGAGTGTGTTACCAACTCTTTAAGTGACAAATAATAACCTCTACACCATCCCAAGGTAGGAGTTGGAAGGCAAGTCAAGTCTTTCCAACTCAATAATTTAGTCTAAATGTAGAAAACTAAGGACTATGAAGGATATTTACCTCATGAAGATCCTTCACTATATCATTTTGCTCTTCGTATGGCTCCTTGCTAGCTTTCTCAACCAACCTTCACTTGTTACAAATAAATTCTCTTGGTAGATCCCTCACAAAATAAACCTCAAGGAAATATTAAGCCAATCCCAATAACGCAAATGAAAGTAAACTAAAAAGATTATATTCCCCAAACTCTAGTTACAAATGAAGGCATAGCCTTCTTTATATAGGAGAGGCGCCCTTTGTTGGCAGCCCAACATATTTTTTAACTTTTTATATCAATTAAATGATCTATGTAGCTGCCTAACTGGGGTCATCCATTCTTCTGTTCTTCATAAGCAATTTTCGAAATGACAATTGTAAGTTGTCACTTTTCCCTATTGTTTTTTCATGCTTCGTCATGACTGAAAGCATGAAAACGAAGCATTAAAACTTACGATTGTGGTACCATTCTATTCGAAAAAATTACGAAAGGCAAAATGTCTCTACAGTTTATTAATGAAGCCTTATTCCTTGCTATGCAAACTATTCTCTTTGTTTCGATTCCTTGAATGCCAAACATGCTTGGGGATTGTAAATTATATCAACAAAGGATTTTTTTTATTTGAGCATTGATATGGTTTTTTGTGTGATTCTTGGTCATATATTTTCTCATTACTAGGCTTTGATTTACAAGTTTCACTCTACCAAACCTTATGATCGAACCCACTATGTTGCGCACTTATTTTCTTTTTAATGCTCTGGTCGTGGCTGTACTTTATGAGAAGTGGCAATACGATTGTAGTCGGCCCATCATGTCGAAGCTTGGTCTTGGGCTTTGCAACGCCCCTCCCATTCATTTCAATTCATTGTCTATCTTTTCATTATGAGTTTTCTGCTCATGCGTCGTTCACTGTTGATGGTTTTCGGGCTCGGGGTATAGCTCTGGTCTGTTCTTACAAACCCTCCCTATGTGTTGTGTTTGGTTGATGGCCCTTTGATTCACCATGGCCCCTGTTGTTAGAGTCGAACCAAACGACACTCAGGCCTTGCTCCTTTGTGACGATTCCAGAGAAGACCTTGAGGGTAATAGTTGGCTCGTTTTCATTGAAAAATTCCCTGGTTTCAACCTACAGACTGCTCAGGAATTCACTCTCTCATTCGATGGATGTAGAGCTAAGGTGGGGGACATTCAACTTGAAGTCACAGAAGACTTTCTGAGCCAGGCAACAGGACTCCCTGCGAGCGGTCAGAGGTGGTTCAAGAATGCTAAGGTAGAGGAGGTTCCATGGACTCTCTTCTTTACATCGCGGAAGATCAAAGGATGTGACAAAGGTATGCCAGTCTCCTTACTGAAAGCCTAATGGCACGATCTTCTTGCTATGGTGAAACAGTTTGTCACTTGTAAGGGCCGTTTTGGTCTTGTGTTTCTTTATCATTTGCATCTGCTCATGATTTTCATAGGGTTCCCTTTAAACATGCCTTATTATTTATGGAGGAGCCTTTACAAAATGGCCAAAAGGTACAAAAAGTAGTGTTTAAATTCGAGCCTTTTTCATCACGGCTTAATTAAAATGATGCTTGTACATCAATTGAAATTGCAGAATGAGAATTGGGATTCATTTTTAATCAGAAATGATTTTTCTAACCCCGATATGGAAGAGGTCGACAAACTTGTGGTTGAAGAAACCGTAGTCTACCCTACAGCGCCCCTCATATCTACTCAGGCCTATCTTGTGATCACATACAACAACCCTGAACCCGACCCAAAAGATACTGAACAACCTCATGGGCAAGCTATACATCCTAATGACTTTGTTAAAAATTCAAACAAACCTACATGCAAGACGTCTAAAGCCCATGCTGATTTGAATTTTAAAAATAAGAGAATCGGAAGGTTAATTTCAAGGAAGCTCCGAAACAAGTCGAACCCTCATGTGAGCTCGATCAAGATGATCGAGATCCATGAGAGTTTGGATTCCGAAATCGATAGATTTCTCACCGAGGAAGACCCTCTTTTGTCCCAACCACTCCTCGATCAGCCTTACAACTTCGTAGACAACTTACCACCTTCTCTGAAACATATCAAAGGGTTTCCTCGTATTAAAATGGGTAATAAATCTACAGTCCATGTTGGAAATACCCCGATTCACAATTGTGATTATTCCCAAGGGACCGTCGCATAGTTGAAGTGTGAAGTTTGCCTATCCTAGATTGATAGATACTACACCAATATACCTATCCTACAGTCACAGGTTAAATCTTTCACTGATCAAATCGGTATGCTTCTTTTTATCTTAAAATAGGGTTATTTATTAAAATTAGATTGTTTTGTTCATTCAATAAATTGGATTTTATTTCACTAAAATGACTAGCTATAGAATCAATAGATTTTGTAGCCAGTTATTCTAATTCGAAATTTGCAAATTAATGGTTAAAAATATAGCTAAATCTCTCTATTTTTTCTTTTCTTTTCAGGATATCCAGGAGTTCATGGTTACCAAGTGATCTGAAGCATCTTTGAGACTTGCTAGCCATATCTTTGATACATTTTTGTATAAACTGAAATAAATCTTTTCTTAGCTTTAGAGGAATTTATTATGATCTGGGTGGTTATATCCCCCTTTTATTTTTGTAATCAATATCTGATTTCAGAAGAGGAAACAATTACCTTTCTGAAGGCTTTAAAAACCCATTATTTTTTGTAATCAAGACATCTTGGCCTGGGGCTAGTTGTGGACAGCTTATACTCGATTTTGGACATAACATATGTTTACATTTCTGCTTTAGCTATTTGTAAATATTGTTGTTGTCTATGATTTGTTTATCTTGATAATTTGATGACTGTTGATAGCTTTCGTCTTCATATATTATTATGACGTCAAGATAATTTCTTTCATACAGTCCACAATTTTACGCTTCAGTTATATGAAAATAGTGATTGATTGTTCAATTTAAATATTAAGGTTTATCTTAATCTTGTTGAATGATTAAAAGCAATTTGTTATTGTCAGATTTATCTTATGTATAATTGCTTGCAGTCACAAATATCGTAGTTATTATTTGCATCCTGTCGTTCTATTATTAAAATCCAACAGTCAACAAACTGTCTGACATTTATTCCAAGTGAAAGTATACTGCAGATTTATCTCGGGACAGACTGAATGAACGATTCATGATTATACGGACGTCAGATGCATGCTCTTCAAGTCATTAATAGGTTAGTTTGTTCCTTTTATTTACTTGTTTGTTTTAGAACTCTTATATGTGGTCTGGTTTTCACTGTCTACATATTCTGTTTCCACAGTATTTTGATATTCAATCTTATAGATGCATAGAGATAAAAAGCAAACCAAAAAGAAATAGTTCATTTTGCTTTCTTCATCTGCTTTGTCAAAAGAGCCATGTTTACATTGATTTTTATGAGTTCAGATTAAAACTCATGAATTGTATAAAATGTATATAAATTAGACAAACAATTATGTGAGTAAATATTATTTAAAATAAGTTGTATATTTATATGTGCATATATATAACAGTGACTAGTAATTAGTGAGTGATTTTTTTTCTTTTGTTTATTTATTTGTTTCTTTTAGGACTTTATATTGGCCAACAGAGCCATTAAACCCGTCAGAGTGAGTCAATCCAAACGGCTTGGGTTAATTAGACAACCCCGTACCGGATTCACTCTTCCAGTTGACGAGTGGTTATTTTCGCCTGTCAACAAATGGTGCTAGAAGGAGGGCCTGAATACTATTGATGGCACGTGGAGGTCGCAAGACTCCTCCCCCACACACCCACTCACCTATAGTAACAAGAATTCATTCTGAAGAAAATATTACCTCTCAAACAACAACCACATCAAACGAAAATCCATGGATTACCATTGAACCAGTAACACCAAACCCCCCAGGGGCCGACGTACAAGAAATTGTTCGCCAATCCCTTCTAAGGACACACGGTGCTTTGGCCCATATCAAACAACCAAGTCGGCCATTGAATCAACCATTAGACTTTTCTGATATTAGGGAACAACTTGAAGGCACTGGTCTTACCCTAAACCCTACAGATCCAGATCACACCCTCACTCCTGCAGTGGGAGGATCTGGTATCCCACCAACACCACCCCCTTCATCTCCTTCTTCTTCAGGAGAAGAGTCATCAGACGAAGGCAGTTCTTCATCTCAGCCTTCGACACCACCCACGCCTATGGCAAATCCAATTAATCTCGCCAGACCTTGGCTCAATCAAGATGCAGTGGCCATACCTGGACCCCAGCATCTTTTTCCTAAACATCCAGAGAAATGGCTCCCTAAATTCGATCCAGATTCCAAGCAGATCGCTGAGGATCATATTAAAAACCTCATGCTAGCCATTAGACTCCGAAGCGTAGAACACGAAGACGTAGTATGCAGACTTTTTCCGTATACATTTGAAGGCAATCCCTCTACCTGGTATTTTGTCCAACAACCCCACACCATTGTATCTTGGGATAGATTCGAATCTTGTTTCCTTGAGAAATTCGGAGACGAAAAATCTCCTGAAGTCTTAGTCATGGAACTCTCTAGTTTAAAGATGAACCCCAAGGAAAAAATAAAAGACTTTAATCAAATGTTTCTAACATTAAAGAATCGAATCCCCACGGATTCAATGCCTGCTGAAAATTTTATCGACGCATACTACACGAAAGCCCTACACCAAAACATAGCAATCTGGGTAAAAAGGTCTAAGAAAGAAACATTATTGGAAGCCTTCGAGGAGGCGAGCCAAATTGAGAAAGATATTATCAGCCTAAAGGACAATATCTATAATGAAGCAGAGATCACCTCATCTTCCAAGAAGAAAATAGAAATTCTTTCTAGACCTCCCCAAACCAAAACTCAATCAAACGGTTCAGATCTAGAAAGTTTACATAAGGTCGTTCAGAAGTTGTCAAATCAAGTTATAGATTTAAAGAGATCAGCCGAAGAAGCTTCTTCAAGCAAAGGGCCTTACAAACCCCCTTTCAGAAAGACTTTTCCCACAAACCGGCCTAACTCAAATTCTGAAGGCCTAAATCTAGAAAGCCTACAGTATGCTATCCAGATGATTCTGGAGGCACATGATAACTTAGTTCCTCCCGAGATTCCTGAAGACATGGTTGAACAAGAAATAGTGGAAGAGGACGAATCTTCTCCCAACATTTTCGGGCATTTTTCAGATAGTATCTTTCAAGCCAATTTCGAAACAGTGCATCCTTACAATACCAGAAGTAAAACAATGAATAAATCCTCTTCTAAAATTGGAACTAATGCATCTCAAAAATGGTCTAAACTAATTGAAACTAAACAGAATTCAGCAGCTCCAAGTTTATGAATTATTGAAATTTCATTTTCTTCTGCAAAAGATGCTTCAGAATATTGCAAAAAACAACAAAAACAACAATCTGAACAACAACAAATTTGCAGAAAACAACCCTAAAACACCTCAAAAGGTCTCTGTCAAAACGACACTATAGTCCTCTGATAAAAGAGACATTGCTGTAAAAAGCGTAACAAATGTAGATTAAATAGTTCCAGGGGCTGCGACTAAAAAACAACAAACTTCTGTTGTTAATACTTGCAGAAATGTCCCACCCTTTTTGTTGACTTTTGAAATTTTCAATAGGAATGTACATAATTGTATGGTAGATTCAGGTGCATTGTCAAATGTAATGCCTTGGTCTGTCTGCCAAAAAATCAATGTTGAAGTTCAACCTTCCAGTCTGAAAATTATTCAGCTTGATCGAACCAGTGTTAAAGTAATAGGTGAATTAAAAAATGTACTTATCAGATTATCATCTAATCCTAAAGTCCACYAGATTATTGATATTATTGTCGTTGATATCCCTGAAGTATATGGMTTATTTTTAAGTAGGGATTGGTCGGAATAGCTACATGGTTATTTTGCGACAGATTGGTCTCACTTGTGGCTGCCAGAAAATGGAAAGCCTAACAGAATTAGGATCAATCGTGAGCGTTATCTCAAGCTTACGGTAACTGATTTAAATGATCCTAATGAACCATTCACTACTTCCACCAATTCACCCGAAATGCAGGGGATGAACACTTTTTTCGGCAATTTCATGGCTGAAACTTCTACCATCACTGACTCGGAACAACAGTCCGAACTCATGACATGTACACAGTCAACAACCCTCTCTAAGGTGTCATATACATATGATGAAAATCATATCTGGTCTCTTTATTTCGATGGATCTAAATCAAAGGAAGGAGCTGGCGCAAGATGTGTGCTCATTGATCCAGCAGGTAACAAAACTTTGATCGCTTGCCAGTTAGAATTTGAATGCACAAACAATACGGCCGAATACGAGGCACTCCTACAAGGTCTCAGAAAGGCATTAGATTTGAGAGTTCAGAATTTAACAGTCTTTGGTGATTCATAAATTGTGGTTAGACAAGTAAGAAAATCTATTCATTGCCTATCTCCACACCTGAAAAGCTATCAAACTGAGGTATGAAATTTGATGAACAAATGTTATGCGTTTAACATTAATTTTATTTCGAGATTGAATAATTCTGAGGCCGATTTGTTAGCTAATGTCGCCTCTAAACTTTTTCCTGCAGAAGGCCTTTCTTCAAATGCGTTTTCCGTCGAGTTGTTGTTCAGACCATCCATCCCGGACAACATCACTAATTGGAGAGTTTTCGATGACGATCAACAGATCATCAGTTTTCTGCACATGGATGATACTTTCCAAGGTGCAGTTATCGATGAAGGTACCCATAACGAAGACCTTCACAATTTTACGGTAATATCGGACCCAAAATCTCCGGAATCAACATCAGATCTGGTAAATTATATCCCAAAATCTGTGGTAAGATTAGAAAAGTTTTATGAATTGCATGATAAATTCAAAAAATCAGTGAATTGTAAAACGAATAGTTCTTCCTTGACCCATGAAAAGGTGAACCTAGGAACTAAAGATAACCCACAATGCATCAATTTGGGAATGGGATGTTCTGAGCAAGAAAAGTCATCATTTATTAAGTTGTTTAAGGAATTTAAGGATGTCTTTGCTTGGACATATGACGATCTAAAAACCTTTGATCCTAACATCATACAACACATTATTCCCATGAAACCCCACACTCGACCTTTTCAACAGAAGTTAAGAAAGATGCACCCAAAACTTGAACCGACTGTCAAGAAAGAACTAAACAAACTTTTGAATGCGAAGATAATCTTCTCGGTAAGACATAAACAGTGGGTTTCTAATCTTGTCCCTGTAAGAAAGAAAAGTGGTGAAATCCGACTATGTGTTGATTTCCGAAATTTAAATCAAGCATCTGATAAAGACAACTACCCTGTTCCTCCCATGGAACAAGTTCTCCAACAAGTATCTGGTTCTGAAAGATTATCACTGTTGGATGGTTTTTCAGGGTATAACCAAGTCCTTATGTTCCCCCCAGACCATTTGAAAACCACTTTCCGTACTCCATGGGGTACCTATGCTTATAGAAAGATGCCCTTCGATCTTTTAAATGCTGGTGCCACTTTTTAGAGAGCGATGGATATCGCTTTCCGCAGTCTTATCAATCGATTTGTAGTAGTCTATCTAGATGATGTCACTGTCTTCTCAAAGAATAGGATCATTTAGCTCATCTGAGATCTGTTCTACAACGATGTCGTAAGTACGACATCTCTTTAAATCCAAAAAAATCTGTTTTTGTAGTAGAACAAGGCAAGCTGCTTGGATTCCTTGTATCCAATGAAGGCATGATCATTGACCCTGAGAGGACTCAAGTCATTTCAAAACTCCCCCCTCCCTCTTCCAAAAAGTCCATGCAATCTTTCTTAGGTCAGATAAATTTTGTTAGAAGGTTTGTCCCCAACTTTTCAGAAATGGTCAGGCCATTACAAAACTTAATAAAAAAGGATGTACAGTACCACTGGGGATCTCTAGAAAGTCAAGCTTTTGACTCAATCAAAAAATCCATAGTAGAAGCTCATTCCCTAATGAGCCCTGACTTTTCGCAAGATTTCACTCTCAACACGTTTGCCTCTGATCGGTCTTATGCCACTGTGCTAACCCAAAAGAATGTTGAAAACAACGAAGTTCCTATTGTCTTTATGAGCCCAGTCTTTAAAGGAGCAGAACTTAATTACCCAGCAGTATATCAACAGGCTTATGATTTTTTCAAAGCAGTAAAACACTTTCGATCTTATCTACTGAAATCTAGGACGAAAATCATTGTCCCTTACCCTGCTGTCAGAAATTTGTTAGTACAGAAAGAACTAGGTGAAAAAAGGGCAAACTGGGTCACATCTTTACAAGAATATGACCTTGAAATCACTCCATCACAAATTGTTAGAGGCCAAGGTTTATGTAAATTGGTCGATGATTCAGCTATAGGACAGCAGAATAAAACTGATATGTTAATTCAAGATCAGCATAATCAAAATCAAATCTGTTGTGTACAAAATCCTACTAGTCCTTGGTATGATGACATCAAGTTTTATCTAATTCACGGATCAGCTCCCCGTCACCTTGATCCAAAAAACAGGAGATCGTTGAGATTAAAATCTGTTTCTTTTCAACTGGTGAATGGTGTATTGTTTCTCCAAAATTTCGATGGAATACTTATGCGTTGTCTGGAAAATGATGAAGCAGACAAAGTCTTATTGGAATTACATGTAGGGGAAGCCAGTGGACATTTTGGTGGAGACACCACTGCCCACAAAGTATTAAGGGCAAGGTATTATTGGCCTACTCTTTTCAAAGATGCCCATGCGTTATGCCGCAAGTGTGTAATCTGTCAAAAGGCTTTTGGACGAGTATAGAAGTCAACATTCTCGTTGCAATCTATCTCGGTAGATTCCTCTTTTCAGCAATGGGGCCTTGACATTATAGGCCCAATTAACCCCACCTCCCCATATCAACATAAATACATCATAACAGCAACAGACTATTTCACCAGATGGTCCGAGGCTACACCATTAAAAGTGGTAAACACCAACTAGGTAATATATTTCCTGAATTCAAACATTATCACTCGTTTCGGTATTCCTGAATGCCTAGTGTTCGATAATGCTTCCTATTTTTCGTCTCTCGAAATGAGTGCCTTTGCTCTAGAAAAAGGAATAAAACTAAAGTATTCTGCCAGCTATTACCCCCAGGGAAATGGTTTGGCGGAATCAACTAATAAAAACCTGATCAAGATCATCAAAAGAACGGTCTCCAAAAACCACAAAAATTGGCATAATGCACTATTCAATGCAATCTGGGCTGATAGGGTAACTCCAAAAATTGCTATTGGTAACTCCCCTTTTTTTCTCGTTTACGGTAGGGAAGCAATTGTTCCACCACATGTTCTTCTTCCATCTCTGCAATTATCGCAAAAGGTTCAAGAAGAAGATTGTCCTCCTTTTGAAAGTCGGATTAATGCTTTGTTGAAGTTAGAGGAAGTAAGGGCTCAAGCAAAACAAAAACCGGATCAACATCAACTTATTGTCAAAAGTTGGTTCGATTCCAATACTGCCTCAGACAGAAAGTTTGAGGTAGGTGATCTTGTCCTTAAGTGGGACAAACCTCATGAGGGGAAAGTCGAACATACTAAGTTCCAAAACCTGTGGTTGGGACTATTCTTAATTGTTGAAAAACTAGGTCCTAGTTCTTTCTGCCTGCAGAATTTAGAGGGACAACCAAACACCTTCTCAGTGAATGGCCAAGCTCTCAAAAGGTATTTTACTTGAAAACTCTCAGATACACCTTTTGTACATATTTTTCTGTTTTGATTTCTTCGCTTTCCATTTTTCTTTGCTGGTTTGTTTTTATTTTTGTTTATTGGTCATTTTGAGCCAAACATGCCTGTATTACAGTCTAGCTCAGAAAAAGAGAACAGAATGCTTCATCTCGAAATCACTGTCAAAGGGCTGTCAGAGCATCAATTGTTGTCTTTCTCTGAAATTGTAGGCTAGTTAAAGATGACATTTTGTTTGAAAGTCGATTTCTCGGTTTCAATTTGCACTTGAAAGTATTCACGATTATCTTTAAAAAAATCTTTACGTTGTCACTGCTTTTTAAGAAAGCAACTGAATGATGTCTCCATGTCCTCGAAAAATAGTTTTATTAATGAACTATTTTTCAGATCTTGATGAAGGTTAGCAAGAAAAATTTAAAGGCCTGTGAAATATTAAGTTGTGTTAAAAAACTGGAATTTTCAGCGTCACCCCGCTCTGTTGAATATCTTTAAAACTATATCAGAATGTGAATAATTTCTCAGAGAGTTGTGGGAAGTGTTTATAAACCCGTCGGGACACTGAACATGTCTGTTGGCAGAGGGTAAATGCATGCATGATGCCAAGACAACTTCATCGAGGTACTGAACAGGCCCACTGGCAGCGAAGCAATGCCAGGTAAAAGAAAATTCTTAGGTATGAATCGTGTTTTTGGTCATAAGCGTCCTTCATTCTGATTTGAAATTTCTTGGACAGGATACAGACGTCAGAGTGGGTTAATTGACATCCCTGTCGAGGCTATGAACGCTTACTGGCAGCAGTGGCCCTGTCAACAGTATTGGAGACATTAACTTAAATGTCGTGGCTTTCTTTTGTGAAGTTTGTCACCGGATTTCGTTCTTTTTAAACGAAAGATATCTGAAACTAGACTCCGTCATGATTATTAAAGATGTTCAAATAACCTTTCAGTTGTTCTTCGATTTTAAATCTTTCAGATTTCTCTAACCTAAACTCATTCGTACTACAAAGATAACTGCTTCTCCCAGCATGTCACCATTGTTGGCAGCCCAACATATTTTTTAACTTTTTATATCAATTAAATGATCTATGTAGCTGCCTAACTAGGGTCATCCATTTCTCTGTTCTTCATAAGCAATTTTCGAAATGACAATTGCAAGTTGTCGCTTTTCCCTATTGTTTTTTCATGCTTCATCGTGACTGAAAGCATGAAAACAAAGCATTAAAACTTACAACTGTGTTACCATTCTATTCGAAAAATTTACGA
>JASDQU011102983.1:3986-14166 GCA_032191745.1 Picea mariana
CAGGGAGAGCTATTCAACACTCATGCCCAGAATCACGAAAGGAGGAATCATGATCAAATTCTGGCCGTTGATTTAAGATGGGTCTGGACCGTCAGATTTTGGACGTAGAGACTGATTTCTGTCAGATCTGGAGGAAGGTGCATGAAGTTTAAATATTCATGCAAGAGGAGGAGTGGACTCACCAAGTCTCAAATTCCTAAAGCAATTGGAGCCGTCCATCGCAGAGAACGGGTGTCAATAGATCTGGTTGATCGAGGATTGAGCACCGGGGAACTTGCAAGAAGCAAGGCCAAGGATTTGCGAAGGGAGGATTCGAGAAACCATCCAAAATTTTAATCAGAGGATGTGTGGTAAAGATCTGGAGGCCACCAGGGTTTTGAACACCGGGAGTTGGGAGGTGAAGACTTCGCAAAAATCCTGAGAAGGAGAAGGTTGGGATTCTATCCGAGCCATTCATTTGTGATGGATATAGACCATTGATCTAGATCTTCGGGTTTCGGTACTGGGAGTTTGGAGTGGAGGCAGTGTTGTTCGTGGATCTATGATCCACAAAACTTGAAAGGGACATGCGCTAGGACTTGAGCCCTAGTCGGAGGTCACATTGTGAACAAAAGGAAGGGGGCTAGCGCTTAGCTAGGGCCCTAATCGATATTCAAGGATCTGGGTAGCAGGAGGACGGGATGCTTGCAACGGAAACCTCGATAACTGAAAGCGTTTTTTACTTTAAGCGCGGGGTCATCGCGAAGGGTCACTTGGACTGATATTTGAGCAGGGGATAATCACCATTAAGCTCTATTTCAGCATTCGGGGATTGAAGAGTCGAGAGTTTCTCCCTCGAGAAGTCCCGAACCGCGAAACGCGAAACACCTTGTAGGATAAGGGTATGGTCATGGCCCTTGGTTGTGTGGAGTTAGAGCTCATGCTAGGCATTTGTAAAAGTCAAATAAGTTCATATTTGGACCTATGGATCTGATTTTCATGGGTTTCCAGTGAGGACTCGAAGAGTTGTTCCAGCTCGAAGTTAGAGGACGATCCAGTGATCGGGAGGTCGTGAACCCCACTGGGGTAGGGGGTTTGCATCAGGTGGTATCAGAGCTAAGATTGAGTTTGTTTGCAGACAACAAACAAAGATAAAGGAGGAGGGTTGGTGCCATTTGTGGTGTCAAAGAAGTTTTAAACTTATGGTTGTAGGAGACGTAGTGAATTCATGCCACCAAGGAGACGTAGAGCGAATGCAGAGATGGAAGAAGAAATGAGGTGACTTAGAATGAGATTGGATGCCATGGAGACAACACAAAGAATAGCACTAGATGTTGGTGATGTCAGTGAAGCCGAGAGAGAAGAACAGGAAAAAGTTGAAGAAAATGTGGCAGAGGATGCTGCACAAGACCGCTTGATAAAATTTGTTTCAAAGATTGGAGCTAGAGCAAGGATAGAGGTACCAATTTACGAAGGCAATCTGGAAGTGGAAGAATTGTTTTATTGGATATGGGCTATGGAAAATTACTTCGATTATGAAGATATCAAAGAGGACAAAATGGTAAAACATGTAGTGACAAGACTGAAAAGCCATGCAATTTTATGGTGGGATGAATTGCAAGCCAAACACAGGAGAAATGGTAAGAAAAAAATTAAAAGTTGAGATAGGATGGTAGCTAAGCTAAAATCCAAATTTATTCCAAAGGATTACTAGATAAATCTTTACAAAAGATTGCGGAACCCGAAACAAAGAGGGTTATCAGTGAAGGAGTAAACTGAATAATTTTACAGACTGAACATCAGGGATGGACAGAAAGAGAATGAAGATGAAAATACAACTATATATATCAATGGGATGAGATATTAAATCCAAGAAGAGATCAACATGATGTCTATCAGTACGGTCGAGGATGCTTATCAAGCATCCTTGAAGGTGAAAGAAAAAATAGCCAGGAGGCAAAGCCAATGAAGCAAAGGAGGAAATTCGATCTGAGGCAAAGGAACCAGTAGGGAGAAGTTCCAGAAGTCAGAGCCGAAAGATGATAAACAACATAGTCACCAAGGGAAGGGAGGAAGCTCTAAAGAGGGACAATATGGTGGATGAAGTTCTTTTTCCAGGGGAAGAGAAAGAGGAAGAGACAAAGGTGGCATAATTAAATGCTACACCTGTGGAAAGGAGGGACATAAATCGTGGGAATGTCCTGACAGAAAAAGAGAAGGCGGAGAAGCACACANGCCGTAGAAGGAGGAAGAAACCTCATGATGAAGAAAGTTCTTTTCAAACCAGAAAAGGAACCAAAGGAACCAGTTTAATGAACAAGCCTATTCATAACTTCTTGCAAGTCAAAAGACAAAGTTTGCAAGGTGATGATAGACTTGGGTTTCGTAATATCTTAAAATGAATTGAAGATGGACCCGTAAAAAGTGAAAGGGAATAGAGAATGTCCGTCGCCAAGCAACATATTTGAGGTACAAATTTTTCATGGGTTAACGTGTTTTTACAGGAAAATTATCAGAAATTTCAGTGGCACATGTGCACCCATGTTAGACACTATGAAGAAAAAACACAAGTCCTTCAGTTGGATAGAGGAAGTTGAAATAAGTTTCAAAGTGTTTAAGGAAAAGATCACGGAGCAGCCAATTCTGGTCTTACCAGATTTTGGGAAAACATTTCAGGTGAAATGCGACACAAGCGGATTTTCTATTGGAGCAGTCTTGAGTCAAGATGATAGGCCAGTTGCTTATTTCAGTGAGAAACATAATGACACCAAGCAAAAGTATTCTACGTATGAAAATGAATTTTATGCGGTGATTCAAGATTTGAAAAAATGGAGGCATTATCTAGTTCCTAAAGAATTTGTCTTGTATAGTGATAATCATGCTTTGCAATTTATTACTAGGCAAGAAAAGTTGAATCAGAAGCATGCAAAATTTTACTTTTGTTATTAAACACATTGCTGGAACTGCTAACAAAGTTGTAGATGCTTTGAGCAGAAGGAGTTTGATTGTACAAGAATTCTAGGTGGAGACATTGGGGTTCGAACACCTCAAGGAGATGTACAAAGAAGATGCAGATTTCAAAGAAGCTTATGAGGCATGCAAGAATCCTTTATTGGGAGATAGAAGCCCATGGACTAAATATTTAATTTAGGATGTATTACTATTCAAGGGGAGCTAATTGTGTATTCTGAAGTGCTCAATGAGAGGTAACCTACTGAAAGAAAAACACAGTGGAGGTTTAGCTGGACATTTTGGTCACAATAAGACATTTTCACAGTTGAGAAAATCATACTATTGGCTGAGCATGAGGGAAAAAGTGAAGAAGTTCATGAAAAAATGCATAATTTGTTAGTATGCAAAAGGGAGACAACAAAACACTGGTTTGTATCAACCATTTCCAATTCCCGAGAGGTCGTGGGACACAATCAACATGGATTTTGTTTTGGGATTGCCTAGAACTCATAAAGGGAGTGATTCCATATTTGTTGTGCTGGAAAGATTCTAAAAAATGGAACATTTCATACCATGGTAGAACACAAGTGATGCCACAAACATCACCAATTTGTTTTTTAGAGAAGTATTAAGACTACATGGATTTCCGAGGAGCATAGTTTCAGACAGGGACACCAAATTTGTAGGAAATTTTTGGAGGACTCTATGAAAAAGACTGGGGACGAAATTATCTTTAATTTCAGCATATCACCCTCAAACAGATAGACAGAATGAAGTAGTAAATAGGAGTCTGGGAAACTTGTTGCGAAGTTTAGTCACTGAGCAAGGTCGACAATGGGATCAGATTCTGGCACAAGCAAAATTTGCGTTCAACAATTCAATGAACAGGAGCATAGGAAAAATTCTATTTGAGATTGTGTATGGAATACAACTAAGAGGGATCACAGAATTGAGTAAATTGAGTCAACATGATTTTATAAGTGTTGGAGTAGAAGAGTTCACAGCAGAGATGCAAAAAATCCATGACAAAGTCAAAGAGCAGCTACAAGACAACAATGAGAAATACAAGAGAAAAGCTGACCAGAGGAGAAGAGAAATTCAATTTGAAGTTGGGGATGAAGTTTTATCTCATCTGATAAAAGAGATATTCCCAAGGGGAATGTACAACAAATTAAAGATGAAAAATAAAGGACCATGCAAAATTCTCAGAAAATTCACAACCAATGCTTATGAGATTGAGTTGCCAGACAACGTTGGGATATCACTAATATTCAATGTTGCAGACCTATATCCTTACCAGAGGGATACAGAAGGAGAGGCATATGATCAGAAAGAGATTCAATGGGAGGAGAAATTGTCCATATCAGAAAAACCTCAAATGGAGAAAATTATTGAGCAAAGAGATGGAAAGAAAACTACGAGGAAAACATATCCTGAGTACTTAGTGAAGTGGAAAGATCAGCCAATGGAAGATGCAAGTTGGGTCACATAACCTGATATTTTGAAGCATGGAAAGATAGTACAGGAGCTCATGGACATGATTCTATGAAAGATTTCAACCAAAGGAGTATGATGCAGGAGCATCACCTTCACAACCATCAATGCACACATGGAGGAGAGAAGAATGACATCTCAGTAATGCACAGATCAAATCAAGCATTTAATCAGAAATTAAATTGGTTGTTGGGATATTTTTGAAACGACATTTTAAATTGTAACTTGTTTGTAAATTCTTCAGGACTGTAAGATATCGAGGATATGGAGTGTAGACTCTATCCTACAATAACTTGTAGTTATTATAACAACACTAGTTAGGTGATAGTTTGAATTCTAAATTTAGTAGATTTGAGGAAAGGACGAGAGAGTTCAGGGAGTCGGTCCTTAGATAGATTTTCAATTGCATTGTAATAGATAAGGATGGATAGAGAGGTAGAATGTATACCATAGAACTAGAGTAGGATAGATTATATGAACATATTATAGTTTTCGTTTTTATGAATGAATGGAGCAAAGGCAAAAATTGTCCTGAAACTAGACTGTGTTCATCTACATGTGATTGTATGAATATTTCGTTCTGTATGATGTGATTGTTTCATTCTTGTTCCTGTAGGAGAGTTCGAGAAGACAATCATATGAATCTGTAACGAAAGTGGATCAGTTCCAATCAGTTCTCTCTTGAATCGTGTATGCAAGGTGTGCATTCACGGACGCAAGGTGTGTGTTAACAGAGTCTCATAACAACTCAGAGGGAAAAGTTTAGAGAGAGAGAACAGAGGGAACTTGAATATTTTGGTGCAAGAAGTAAACAGAATTAGGAGATCGCCAGGTGGGCATGAGGTATTTTATTTTCAAGAAAATCCCCACGAATCTAAGTTATTCGAGATCCTTGAACGCAAGGCCTACGTAGGAGTTAGGATCTTCAAGAGGAAAAAACTCAGGAAGGATAGTGTGTTTGTACACAGAGCTTCAACAGAGAGGAGTTAAAAGATGAGGCTTTTCGACACTTAGAAATCATCTAATTCTGAGAGAATGGAAAGCTCAGGAGGGAGAGTGCTTTCACGCACAGAGATCTAGTTGAAAAAGGATTGAAGATCAAGTCCTTAGCACTTAGAAAGTTTTCTAGGTAGGAGATTGAATGGATGATGGAGACATTCCGAGAGGAAGTGTGACCTACTGACAACTGTCAGATCTATAGAAGCAACGCAAACCTCAATGCTTTGTGCCCAAAGGAGGGTTTCAACATTCAACGTTTGGAGGAACAAGGGCGAAGTTCCTTCGAATTCACGTTTTGCGAAATCCTGACGACCATCCGATCTCGTGCAGAGGGCTGACAACAGTAGGATGTGTGGGAATAAAACTATCCTTAGTGTTCGTGCTATGATAGACCTCTTCAACATTTTGTCATAGGGAAAGTACATGGGAGAGCTATTCAACACTCATGCCTAGAATCGTGAAAGGAGGAATCGTGATCAGATCTTAACCGTTGGTTTAAGATGGGTCTAGTCCGTCAGATTTTGGATGCAGAGACCGATTTCCATCGGATCTGGAGGAAGGTGCGTGAAGTTTAAATCTTCGCGCAAGCGGAGGAGTGGACTCACCAAGCCTCAAATTCCTGAAGCGATTGGAGTCATCCATCACAGAGAACAGGTGTCAATAGATCTGGTTGATCGGGGATTGAGCACCATGGAACTTGCAAGAAGCAAGGCCAAGGATTCACAAAGGGAGGATCCGCAAAACCATCCAGACCATCCATTAGAGGATGCGTGGTAGAGATCTGGAGGCCACCGGGGTTTTGAACGCTGGGAGTTGGGAGGTGAAGACTCTATAGAAATCTAGAAAAGGAGAAGGCTGGGATTCTATCCGAGCCATTCATTTATGATGGATCTAGACCATTGATCTAGATCTCCGAGTTTTGGTACCGAGAGTTTGGAGTGGAGACAACATTGTTCGTGGATCTACGATCCATGAAACCCAAAAGGGATGGGTGCTAGGACTTAAGCCATAGTCGGATGTCACATTGTGAACATAAGGAAGGGGTATAGTGCTTAGCTAGGGCCCTAATCAAGATTCGAGGATCCGGGTAGTAGGAGGACTAGATGTTTGGCAGCAGAAACCCCGATAACAGAAAGCGCTTTTTGTTTTAAGTGTGGGGTCACGGTGGAGGGTCACTTGGACTGAGATTTGAGTAGGGGATAATCACCGTTAAGCTCTATTTCGACATTCAGGGATTGAAGAGTCGAGATTTTCTCCCTCGAGAAGTCCCGAACTGCAAAATGCGAAACACCTTGTAGGATAAGGGTGTGGTCATAGCTCTTGGTTGTGTGGAGTTAGAGCTCATGCTAGGCATTTGTGAAAGTGAGATGAGTTCATATTTGGACCTGTGGATATGATTTTCAGGGGTTTCCAGTGAGGACCCGAAGAGTTGTTCCGGCTTGGAGTTAGAGGATGATTCAGTGACCAGGAGGTCACGGTCCCCACTGGGGTAGGGGGTTTGTATCAACTTGGAAGACATTCAAATAATAACATACTCTAGCATAGGAGGTATAGCGCCCCTTTTTGGTTACCTTAGATATTTTAACAAAGGATCCTAGGGTATTTTCAATACCCTCACGAATTTCCTCATCCCATAACTCTTGTGGAAAGGAGTATAATATGATTCAAACAAGGGAAAATACAAAATATTCTTACTCATGGATGAATTTTTTTGACCAAAATCAAAGGTATATGCCCGTAAAGTTGAAAAAGTATGCCCCATTTTCAAAAACATTGTATTTATCTGCCATTCTTTGAAGATTGTTGTAAAAAACCCCTTAGACCCAAATTTAAGATTGATATCTCCTTTTTGTTTGCAACATGTTTCTATCCACCATTCCAAGGATTTCTCTATTGGCGATATGCCCATAAATTTTCCAATGATGGCATGATATCACATGTACTAAATGTAGTTTCCTATTTTTCTAGTGGTGATTTCATATTTCAGTATTTTTTTCACCTTCAAGATGCATCTCCCTAGGCCGATGGGGTTCCTTTTGTCCTGTTTTGATTCTCCATTTTGGATCCATTCTCCTTAGTGTTCTCAGTTCCTACCCCTCTTGCTCCGTCTACTTTTTCCATGGATTTTCCTTTTCCTTATTATGAAGATTTGCGACTTGTTGCATGATAGTTTCTTCTAATGAATTCCTTGTTGTAGGAGGGAGAAGTGCTCCCTCCTCCAACCACCACCATTGAAACTGGTACAAAGTTCACATTTTCTCGTGCTGGTAAACCTTAGCCCTAGCCTTCCTCACTTCTCTTGAAGGAAGTTATTACAGATTATTTATAATGTTTACTTTTAGTAATCATGGTAACTAATATGAATAACAACAAAATAAATATATTAATTGACCTTGGACAACAATTATAATCTCTAAATAACAAAAACAATTTAATTTAAGTAAAAAATATAAATAGTAATTGATCTTAACAGGTCGAACAATAACAACAAAATATTAATTAACTGCATGCAACAATTTTGAAAAATAATCTAATTATCATATTTTAACAAAAATTATCAAAGGGGAGGCACACTTTTATATGTACTTTGACAATATATTCAATCAAACCATAATATGGCATCGGTTTCCTTCGTAATGAAAGTTTAGCAAAGTGATACATATTCACAAAGGGTTTCATTTAAATAAATTCAATCAAACCATAATATGGCATCGGTTTCCTTCATAATGAAAGTTTAGCAAAGTGATACATATTACTTGGAAATAATGGAGAAAGCGCCAGTTGTAAGCGCCAGTTATAAGCACCATTTATAAGCTTCAATTGTGAGAGTCAGTTGTAGGCGTGTTAAGAGTCAGTTCTTAGTTAAGAGTGTAGTTGTCTTTGGTTTGCATGTAACTGACTCGGTCGAGTCTTTTCCTATATAAGGATGTAATCTGTCTTCATTGAATAATACACAAGTGAGCATAGCCTCACCTTGTGTTTTGGTTCATATATTTTATCTTGGTATCATAGCATGAGAGGTGCGAACTCCCGACAGGCTAGTGAAGCATGAAAGCACTTGCATGAGCTGGTTGCATATCATTTTGAGGAGGAGTGTGGAGTTTGACAGCAAATATTGAAGCGTGCAGCGTAAGATTGGGAGCAAGATTGAAGGTTTTGAATGCGTGAGGCTGGTGCATGAGCTTGGGAGCAAGCGTGAAGGTTTTGAATGCATGAGGCTGGTGCGTGCGGGGTTTGCATGCATGAATGCATGTGTGAGTTTTTGAGATCGCGTGCATGCGTGGAGTTTGATTTCATGTGTGTGAAGCTTTGCATGCATGAAGTTGAAGGAATGACTCTTTTATTAAAGTGAGTCTTTTATTATTAAAGTGAGGTATACTTTTTTTTTATTAAAGTGAATTTTTTTCTTATGATTACCTTTGAAAATCATAAAGGTGGAGTTATTATTATTAAAAGTGGATGCATGTGTGAAGTTTAAAATTAATGTGGGATATTAAAGTTTAAAAAAGGAGGATATTTTGGATATTAAGGTGCATGCATGCATGATTTAAGCTAAGAACAGAGGTAGATTTGGACCAGTAGATCCGAAGGCAGAGCGACGGATTGCTCAACACAAGAGAAAATTCGACAAAAAGATGCATATCTTTGGTGATTCACTTGCAAAGACTAACTTGCAGAGATGGTGAATCCTCTAGCGGAGACCTACCTCAACGAAGCCAACAAGCTAGATGGCTCGAATTTCATTAACTGAAAATTCAAGATGCAGATGCTCATGGAAGGCTATGGTGTCTGGAACATTACGAAGGGAACTGAATTGAAACCTGATGCGACTGCAGGTGCTACAACAACACAGATCCAAGACTGGGAGAAGCGTGAAAACAAGGAAAAGGTATTGTTGTGCATGTCAATTAAAGATAGCATAATTCCACATATTAGAGATGCTACAACTTTTGCTACTACATGGACAGCTCTTAAAGCATTGTATGAAACTAGCAACACAAATCACATTTTGTTCCTGAAAACTAAATTGCTAGGCATTAAGATGGATGGAAATGAATCTGTTAGTTCATTTTTGGGTCACATTAAAGAGGTGAAAGACAAGCTAGTAAACATAGAGGAAACTATTTCCAACACTGATCTAGTGACTATTACCTTAAATGGTATGCTAGAAGNGAGAGGCGCGGGAATCTGAAGCCTCGGAGTAAACATTTGGCACTGTGGTTAAATAATAGATCTGTGAGAGGGAGATCAGGAGTAAGAGGCAGAGGAGGCAATTCATGGCAAAGAAGCGGTTCATGGCAGAGAGGAAGTTCATCGCATAGAAGACAATCTCCAAATCAAGGTATGTAATCTGATAGGAATGAGTCAAAGAGTTGTTTTTATTGTGGTCGACCTGGACATATGGTTAAAGACTGTCATAAGAAGAAAAGTGATGAGGCTAGGAATAAACCCAAAACACATTCAGGTCATTATGCAGAAAAATCTTCAAATCAAGATCACAAATTATTTATTGCTAATGATGATATTGATGAACCTCCAAATTTTGACTCATGGGATCTTAGACTATTTGTGTCTAATGTCTAAAGAGAAATTTTATGCAAAAATCTGTCCCAATGTTGAATCCATTGTAAGGAATGTTGTTTCTCAAAAGTTCAGCCAGACGTTTGTGACAGTTCCTGGCACATTACAACTCTTCTTCCATGATTGCTTTGTTGAGGTATAGGACGTATATCGGTTCAAAACAATGAATTTGCAT
>JASDQU011102983.1:22318-32628 GCA_032191745.1 Picea mariana
ACTATATCGGATGTTGTTAACCTAATGTAATGATGTTGACTATATATATTCTAGGTAATTGTAGAAGGAAAATACTTTTTTGTGTTTAATTTTGAAAAAAAGGCTTTGCAATTGTTTTGTTTTGAGGTAAGGTTGCATAATTTGAAGAAACCTATTCCCTTATTGTTTAAATTACATTAGCACCATAGAGTCTTAGTCTTACACATGTATTCCTTTCTGATATTGATTCCTTGAAAACATGCTTGCAAAGGTCATAACATTGTTTAAACATTAGAAGATTAACATTGTTTAATCATCATGTGAGGGCTTCCCAAAAGTGATTTAATAGTTTGTTGAGGGCTCTCTGATTTGAAAACCTTGGTATTTTGAGTCCTTTCTCATCCGGTTAAGGAAATAAATCATTGATGTAAGTTTTCTAGTTCTAAAATCCACCCATGTTGGAATTTCTTCACTACTGCCCTAAGCAATTTCATTTTTGAGCCTATCATCGGGTGAATGACATTGCCAGTAGACTTCTTTTTTTTCCCCAAAAAAAATTTGTAATTTCATTAATTTGGTACAAAATTACATTCGTAGATATATATTGACTATGAAGAAATAGCCACATATATATTGTCTTGATGGAGTCACTTCCATTACTGAAAGTTTCAACAAAAATAACAATTTTGTCATAAAGCCAAAAAAAAACCTCCTTTCCCACTTTTCACATACTGAGTCATAGTTTCTCACATACCATATACAATAAAAAAAACATGATTCTTATATATCGATATACAATTAGGCGAATACAGGTAAACCCCATTTTCTTGCTAAGAGTTCCAAAAAGAGAGGAAGCTCTCCTATAGTAGACCATCTTGAAAAGGTCTCTGGTAATCAACATTTCCCCCTGTTGAATGTTCGGTTATGTGATCTATTGAATGTCTAGAACTACGCCCTCTGGAACTATGACCTGTGGAACTACACCCTCTAGAAATAGGCCCTCTGGAACTATGACTTGTGGAATTGTGACATGTGGAACTATGACCTATAGAACTATGCCCTCTGGAACTATGACCTCTGGAACTACACTCTGTAATGTACCTCAATTTTTTCATTAAAAAAAAATTCTTCTAAGGGATATTATTCTTAAGTTCCTTATAACAAACTTTCAATAAAAGAAATAACCCTTTTATTTCCATTGTTAAACTCTGGTATTTTTTTCAAGTTATGAATGTCAATGATGACATTACTACACAGTCCCACTATCTAACACTTTCCTTTCAATTCTTGAGTCATACTAACATTTATATGTGGGTATAAGTTTATACTTGGTATTAGCTTGGAATAATACTAGACATGGGACTTAGGGTCCTAACCTCTCCTCCAAATACATCCTCTATACCTGCGCGCAAGGTTTAAACTCCAAGACTTATACGAATAAGGCTTACATATAATGTGTTGGGGGTTGGGTTATATACCTTAGCTATATCTTGGTTTAACATAGGATGTTTGGCTCATCAATAGATGACCAAAGTTGTTGATAGGCATTCTCGGTAAGGATTTGGTTGGGTAATAGTTTTTTCGTTCGACTCACAGTATAACATTTTTTTATGGTTATAAGGGTAAATCCATGCTAATGAATCGTTAACTCTACCAAAAATTAACAATGTTTAACCAGACTAGGTGATAAACTGGATTGGTAAGAGGTTAGGGATTAGAAAGGTTCTCAACTCGTAGGATTTCGAGGAAACCACCCTTCGTTGGTAATTCATTAAATGAGACAGATGGGTTTATGACAGTCGAGACTTAAACCTCTGACCAACCATTAATGGAGGTAGGTGGGAAATGAAGGCCAACTCTATACCTCTGTCTAACCCAAATGCGCCAAGTCACTTCCATCACATGGTCGCACTTCCCTTGTACCTTCAGCATTCATGTTGTGTGGGGTTTATGCTTTAGGGTTACAGTAGTTGCTCTCTTGTCATTTTTCTGAAGCTAATGTGAAGTTGGGCTCTGCGTTTCTCTTTTTTTTCTTGGCGTGGGGAGTATGGCGGCTTGGAACTCCTCCCAAAAATTTCTCACTATCGGTAAGTGTTATCCATTCTACTCAGTTGTTCTGCATAGTTTTCAGTATTTTGTTATTTGTATTCCCTTTTAACGAGTTAGCACATGTCTCGTTTTACTAGTTGTTTTCTCATATGGTTAGTCATATTCTACATTCACTTATTTCTTTCTACTATACTTCCTGGTGTGAGTCTCTTTGAGACTTCACCGGGCTCTAGCTCAGAAGTTCGTCTAGGTTGGCGATTCAAACTGTGACTGCATACTATAGATATTCATGTTATGGAAATTTCATTGGGCAAGTTTTCAAATACGTTTTCTATCCTGGTTAGATACCTGGTAATGAGTTTCCTTTTACCCAAGTTCTTTGTTCCCTATCTACCTGATGAATTCTTATGTCTGTAAAAATAGAATGTCTTCCAAAATTTTCCTTCAGCCTAACCACAAATACATACGCACTGTAACCTGCGTTGTATATTTAAAGTATTGGGTCATCCTCTTTGTGCCAAATTTCTTAAAGTCTGAGTGTATCACAGAGGTCATCCAAGTCTGGTAATTCGGCGCGGGGTTGACCCTGTGTTTCTTTATTTTAAATAAAATTTACTCAAATGGAATTAGATAGAATAAAAAGATGTTAGTTGATCTGTGGCTTCCAATTTTCAATGCTCTGGATATGCATAATTATTTGGTCCATTCTCATTATACGACTCACATATTTTGGATTTCATTGTAATTGTCATATGTATATTATTTTCCTGCAATGATTTTCGATTTGTTTAATCTAGTTCTTATCGCTAATGATGGGACCCTATGATTGCGAGGGTACCCATCAAGGAGTCTTGGGATCCTCCTCCCCTTTCGGTCAGGAAGGTTACTCAGCTCATCGCAACAACGAAGGATATTGGATCCTTCCTTTAAAGTTAAGTATGACTCTGCAACTCTTTTCATGTTATTAATCATTTTACTTTATTCGCCTTATCTCCGTTGAGCAATTATTAAAGTTATTTGTTCAATATTGTGCAGGGGTTTTGTCCATGCGAGAATTATAGAGGCCAACCTCTACCACCCGCATAAGAGGTATTTGGGTTCCATCTTGCCCCTTCAAGAAGGGTCCTAGGCAACTAATGGTTGAAACGATTCAAAAAAAAGAGTCATCTTTGTGGTGAAGATTTGTTTGTTTTGATACTAGCTTTTACCTCTGTTACTTGCCTTCACAGTCGAGTAAGAGAGTCAATCCTTAAATTGTGCATTTGGCCGAATGATTATGTTGAACTTTACTATGTCATTATTCAAAACATTAATGGAATAGAAATTTTGAATAGATTTCTTGGCATAATGGAACTGTTCTTCAACATTATGGAATAAATGATATTGTGAATAATACATGTTGTTTTTTGTTCCTGTGGCTTTACTTTCGACCTTTATCATAGTAGACCCTAGGCAAAATAAAAAGTGTTGGAAGTATTAATTCTCTTGTTTACTGTTGTAACATTTTATCCTGGACTTGTAATAGTTAGACTGACCATTTGTTTTTCTTCCGAACTGTACTCAAAGTTTTCTGGAACTATTTACCTCGCTTCCGAGTATGTGAATGTCTGAAACTACTTTTTTCCCTGCCATAGTCGATGTTGACTAGATCTAAGCATTATATATTTAAACCGGTCTGACTCTATTAGAGTAAAGAATATTAAAGATGCGACTCTATAATTATATCCGGAGCGCTTCCTTATATATGTGTGTGTGTGTGTGTGTGTGTGTGTGTGTGTGTGTGTGTGTAGTCATTCTTTCGATACTTTGATTGTACAATGGGTTCTATATAACTGTTAGAAAGTTTGCATATTAATTACATAAAATGTGCGCATAACTTTTATTTATGCAATGCCATTTCTATGCCATCTACTGCATCAATTGCCTAATAAAATTCCATATATTCATAACTGTATTCATATAGCTACATATATACTTTGTGAATCCTTATCATAGTAGTCCCGATTTGGGTTTTTTATCTGTACAGGTTGAAACAGAATTTGACTATCTTATAAGCATATAATCTTATGATAGGTAGAAATTTCCAGAATTTGTGTTTGTATTTTCTTGGTTAATTTATTACTTTATACAAGATAACTCTATCATTTCCATGACTAATACATAGTGGCTTTACAACACTACTTACTATTTACATTCTATTCCTACCACAGATAATACTCAATCGCTGTATAAGTTCATTCATTAACATAATAGTTTTGTACCTACAATAGATCACCTATGGTAACTAAATAGATGTATTCTTTAATAGATTAGATGGTTCCTACAGTAGATAACATGCTATGATCCTGTAGATACAATATTTAGTAGAACAAAATTATTTCTACAACAAGTACCCTACAACAACTCTATAATTCCACCTATTCACATATACACATACATATTGAAGTAGAAGGCATGTATAATCATTTCAATAATACAAATATAATAAGAGGGAAGTAGAGGAACATATCTAGATAAATACTGGAACAACAAAAGGAATAGCCAGGTTCCTCCCAACCTTAGAACAGGGCAGCCAAATCACTTGTCATGTTCACCCCCTATCCTGACCACGAATCCATGAGGGATAACTTGGAACTCCCCTCAGGAAATGCTTTTCAGTTTCAGTAGTCCTCTCCTTGCCTCACACTCAGCTAGTAG
Source organism: Picea mariana (assembly GCA_032191745.1). Classification (NCBI taxonomy): domain Eukaryota; kingdom Viridiplantae; phylum Streptophyta; class Pinopsida; order Pinales; family Pinaceae; genus Picea; species Picea mariana. Next base: position 27,044 of record JASDQU011102983.1, read on the forward strand.
TGTTCGTAACAGCAAGAGATAGATTTCTTTTCCCCAGCATACTAGGTAGTGTCCTACCTCCTCACATATGCCATATATCCAAAGTCTTTTTTGCGTAGGTATTTTTCCCTCCCTTGGGAATTTTCGTTGCTTTCCAAATCCCTGATTTTCAGGGGCTTCCCATGGCCAAATACTTGATTTTCCACTTGTAACAATCAGCCCTGGGGTAGTTCCAACATGTTCCCCACTCATGGAGTCATGGTCATCTAATTTCAACATGGTTGTTCCATTTCTCTTCCAGCAATAATTATAAAATATTATGTTTTATACAAGTGTCATAGTCAAGAAGCTAGTTGGGTCAAATTAGGTCTCTTCCCAGCAGTCATAATCATTAATTACATTTAATTAAATTCGAAATTCGTAATTGCCAAAAATGACAAACATTTTCCAATTTCGAATTTACCAAAAACGGAATAATTTTCCTAAGAAACCTCAAACTAAAAAATAAATTATTTTTTGGGGATGTCACACACCCTCTAGAACTATGACATGTGGAAATACGCCCTATGGAACTATGGCCATTGGAACTACGCCCTTTGGAACTACGCCCTCTGGAACTATGACCTCTAGAACTATGACCTCCCAAACTACGCCCTCTGGAACTACACCCTTTGGAACTATGAGCTGTGGAACTAAGCCCTCTGGAACTATGCCTCTAGAACTATGACATGTGAAACTATGACCTCTGGAAATACACCCTCTGGAACTATGACCTCTGGAACTACGCCCTATGGAACTATGCCCTCTGAAACTATGACTTATGGAACTATGCCTTGTGGAACTATGACCTGTGGAACTACGCCCTCTCGAACTACGCCTCTCGAACTATGACTTGTGGAAGTACATCCTCTGGAACTACGCCTTCTAAAATTACGCCCTCTGGTATTATGACCTTTGGAACTATGAACTTTGGAACTACACCCTTTGGAACTATGATATGTGGAACTACGCATATGGAACTATGACCTCTAGAACTATGCTCTCTAGAAGTATGACCTCTGGAACTATGCCCTCTAGAACTAGGCCCTCTAGAACTAGGCCCTATGGAACTATGACCTATGGAACTATGACCTGTGGAACTATGTCCTCTGGAACTATGATCTATAGAACTACACCCTATGGAACTATGACCTGTGGAACTACGCCCTCTAGAACTATGACCTGTGGAACTACGAACTATGGAACTATGCCCTCTAGAACTATGACCTCTAGAAGTACGCCCTCTCAAACTACGCCCTTTGTAACTATGAACTGTGGAACTACACCCTTTGGAGCTATGACATGTGGAACTATGCCCTCTGGAACTATGACCTCTGGAACTATGTCCTCTGGAACTATGACCTCTGGAACTACGCCCTCTGGAACTACGCCATGTGGAACTATGACCTGTGGAACTACGCCCTGTGGAACTATGACCTGTGGAACTACGCCCTCTAGAACTACACCTCTGGAACTATGACCTGTCGAACTACGCCCTCTCGAATTACGCCCTCTCGAACTATGCCCTCTCGAACAGCGACCTCTCGAACTACGCTCTTTGGAACTATGACCTCTGGAACTATGACCTCTGGAACTACGCCCTCTGGAACTATTCCCTTTGGAACTATGACCTGTGGAACTATGCCCTCTGGAAATATGTCTCTGGAACTATAACCTCTAGAACTATGACCTCTGAAACTATGCCCTCTAGAACTATGACCTCTGGAACTACGCCCTCTAGAACTACGCCCTCTGGAACTATGACCTGTGGAAATATGACCTCTCAAACTATGCCCTATGGAACTATGACCTTTGGAACTACACCATATGGAACTATGACCTGTGGAACTACGCCCTCTGGAACTATGACCTGTGGAACTATGCCTTCTGGAACTACGCCCTCTAGAACTATGACCTCTGGAACTATGACCTCTAGAACTACGTCCTCTGGAACTACGCCCTTCGGAACTACGCCCTTCGAAACTATGACCTGTGGAACTATGCCCTCTGGAACTACGCCTCTGGAACTATGACCTGTGGAACTATGACCTGTGGAACTATGCCCTCTAGAACTACGACCTCTGGAACTACGCCCTCTAGAACTATGACCTATGGAACTACTCCCTTTGGAACTATGACCTGTGGAACTGTGACTTGTGGAATTTCCAGTTAATGAAGTTTGAGCCATCTAACTTGTTGGCTTCGTTGAGGTAGGTCTCTGCCAGCGGATTCGCCATCGCTGCAATTTAGTCTCTGCAAGAAAATCACCAAGGATATGCAATTTTTTTGTCGCTCTGCCTTCGAATACCACCGATCCGACTCAATCTCGGCTCTCAACTTTCACATACAAAATCTCACAAATAATATTCTCTCGAATAAACTTTAATATCCACTTATACTTCAAAATAAAGCCCACTTTGAATAAAAAACCACTTCACAATTTCTTAAATCTCTTACCCTCCTTAATAAACTTCTTTATAGTCCATATAAAGTTTTAAACTCCACATACATACGCTTTATCCACTTTTAATAATAATAAAAAATGAATAACTCCATTTTTCTTATTTGCATGTATAAGAGAAAACTTCTTATTCAAAACTTACCACCACCATGTATAAGTTTTCAATGCACTTTTATTTTTAAATGCTCAAAAAAATAAAAGGCACTTATCCATGCAAGCTCTCTCACCACGCATGCATTCAAAACTTCACTACCACACGCATACATTCAAAACTTTACTCACCATGAAAACTTCACGGTTAAAAATAGATGCCCACGATTGGTAGCTCAACTTGGTTATGAATTAAACTCAACCTCACGCTGCACCCAAACTCACGCTGGAGTTGACTGCGGGGAGTCCTGGCGGAGTCCGCACCTCACCCTTTATTTGGCGGAAAGCCGAGCCAGTGGAACCTGGACTGACCTTTTACAATGAGAAGAGAAAAATTTGGCGCGTTGTGGAGGCTGCCAACATCCCTTTCACTTACATCTGCTGCAACTCCATAGCTGGTTGGCCTTACTTTTATCATACTCATCCTTCTGAGCTTCCTCCTCCCGCAGAACAGTTCGAAATCTATGGCGACGGAAACGTCAAAGGTATCACTCCATGCTCTTCGTAAATCTGATGAGTTATTTATTGGTCAATATTGGGATCCTTTGATGATAATACATGCATATGTGCATACAGCTTACTTCGTTACCGGAGGTGACATTGGCAAATACACTATCAAGACCGTGGACGATATCCGGACTCTAAACAAAGCTGTCCAGTTCAGGCCTCCCAAAAATTTTCTTACGCTAAACGAGCTTGCAGCCATATGGGAGACCAAGATTGGAAAGTCTCTGCCAAGGGTCTGTATCTCGGAACAAGATTTGTTGGCAATGGCCAAAGGTATCTAATTCTGCATATACCAGAGATGTATATATAAATAATCTTCCACTAGCTTCTCCATGTAACGTAGATACTTTGTGTAGAGAAAAGTTGCGAGGTAATCCATCATATTTGTGTTTCAATTAATGAATTTGACTTGACTTGCTGGTACAGTCTCGCTAAATGTTTGTCAGTAGTAAGAAATTAGAGTGCAAAATGTGTGGTTGGTTGTTGTTTTAATTTAGTGTGTTTGTTGGTGCATCCAACTACATTCCTGAGAGCATTATGGCTTCTCTGACGCATGACATCTTCATCAACGGATGCCAATACAAGTTCGAAATCGACGGACATGATGATTTCGAGGCCTGTGAACTTTATCACGGAGAATCGTACACAACTGTAAATGACTTTTTTTGATGCCTACGTCTGAAGACTAAAGACATGAAGAGGCGGACAATACCCTGTATCACTGTAACACTTATAAAAATAAATCCTGTCTGTAGATAGAAACCTTCCCATAAACACAGTACCAGTTAGTCTCTCCTCGGCCAGATTTACCCTGACAGAGAGGACCAACTAGGAAAGGCCTGCGGCTAATTGCGTATATTTCTTTTTCAATCCCATTTTCTCAGGTTGTGAAACTGAATTCACTTTTCTATTTTTAGCTCTGGATTCGTGGGTTGAGAAATATTGGAGACTCATAATTTTTATTCTTCATCATAATATTATTTTTTATAACAAAGATAAGATATAGATTTGTGATGTTTGATATAAGATGTAGATGTCTGATGTTGGATTCTGAATAGTTTTTATTTTTTAATTTTTTAATTACCATTATTATTATGGATACAATTTCTATGGGACCTTTCCATGAAAATATAGTTTACATAAAATTCTCGTACATATCAAGTGACTAACATTTATTTATATGAATAACCCAACATAACTTTAGGAAAATAGAGTTTACATAAAATTCTCATATATATCAAGTGATTAACATTTTTAACATTTATTTTTATGAGGAACCCAACATACCTTTGATTGAGGTTCTATGAAACTTCATCTTAGTATTCAATTAAACTATCATAAACTTTTGATCTAGTTCTAATCTTGGATCGACGGTTTTCAAAGTCCTCAAACCATCTTTTTTACACAATTTTCATGGAGGTGCAAAGGTCTAAAATGATGCAGACATCTCATGTCTAATACAACTTTGTTTCTCAGTCACATATATGTGAGCATGCTCACATATATGTGAGCAGGCTCACATATATGTGAGCCTGTGAGCCGGCTCACATATATGTGAGCCGGCTCACATATATGTGAGCCTGCTCACATATATGTGAGCCGGTTCACATATATGTGAGCAGGCTCACATATATGTGAGCCGGTTCACATATATGTGAGCATGCTACAACTATGTTTGTCAGTTGCAACTCCCTTATCTCATATCTGCTGAAGCATAGACACACATTTTATTACCAGTTTAAATGAATCAAATAACAACAACATAAACACTCTCTTGAGGAAGGTCTACATTCGATGCAAACACACAAAACTACGAAAGAGATTAACACAAATGGAATGCCACAAAAGCATTGTATAAATACATGAACATGAATCATTCATTGTTAAAAAAACAGAACTGGAAATGCTCACATGAACCAAGATGCTATCCTATTACATTCTTATGGAAACACAAGCACAAGATGGGCATTCTGCCCATTTTTGCAATTCCTTTAAGCATGCACAACTCCTTTAAGCACATCGGCAAAGCTCATGTGAGTCTCAACAATGCTCAAGGGCCTCTGTTGTCAGTGTTGCCTATTGCATACCTCTTCTTACGCAAAAAATCATTGAATATGGCTCTTCATTGGCACGCAAGACTGTCCATTCTAGGATGCATGGCTTTTCATTGGCATGTGAAATTCCACATTTTGAGATGTGTGGATTCTTTGCATCATACTCCCTTTGTTTTAAGAAATCCAAACTTCTAGGTTTAGAGATATTGTGCTCTAGTTTCCTTAGCTTTCTTCACCTATCGAACCATGAATCACTCTCGACAGTATCATATTCATGCACTCCAAACTTCCACATCTAATTTTTCACTCTCTCCATAGATTGTTCATATCCATCAGTCAATCTTGACCTAACCGAATCCAATTGGGATAATATGTCAAGTACATGAAGTGCCAAC
>JASDQU011102984.1:21542-45136 GCA_032191745.1 Picea mariana
GAGGCTATTCCCACCCGGAATGCCAATCAAACTGTCATCATAAACTTTCTGCAGGAAAATATATTCGCCAGATTTGGCTGTCCCAAAAGATTGGTTGCTGATAATGCTGCTGCATTCAAAGATAAACACTTGGTAAAATTGTGTGAAGAGCTGGGAATTCAGCTGGTACATTCCACAGCCTACTACCCGCAAGGAAATGGTTTAGCTGAGTCGTCGAACAAGAGCTTGGTTAGAATCATACAGAAGCTGCTTGAACAGAATTTCAGAGGTTGGGATTCCAAATTAAAGTTTGCATTGTGGGCTGATAGGGTAACATGCAAAAAATCAATTGGCACATCTCCCTTCAAGCTGGTATATGGTACTGAGGCCATATTTCCTATTCAGCTTCCATTACCAGTCGCAAAACTCTTACAAGAAGCTGATGAGGAACCCAATGATCTGACTAGGAGGATTCATGATTTGGTACAGCTGCAACAGGATAGAGACCAACTCTTAGAAAAGGCTGAGTTGCATCAGGAAATGATTAAACGAAATTTTGACAAGAAGGTCAAATCAGATGTTTTCAAAAGAGGGGATATGGTCTTAAAGTGGGATGCAGCAAGGCAGGAGAAAGGGAAGCACGGAAAATTTGAAGCTCTTTGGACAGGTCCTTTTATCATAGCGGAAGTGCAACAGAACAACACCTTCATTCTTTAAACTCTTTCATGCGAGCCAGTTTCAGGGGGGCCTTTCAACGGGCGCTTCCTGAAGATCTATTTCTCATGAGGCTTCTTTGAAGCCAGGTTCTTCTTGTACATATTCTTTGTTTCAGTTTTGTTTTCTTTGTTTTTTCTAGTATTCTAATAACTCCATGCCCAATGGTACTAGCAACTATCATTTCAGACTGTAATAAGGCCACTGAGTCTAGCCAGGTTCTTGGTCACCTCACAGGGAGATGCCCATCCCAGTTGGAGCCAAATGTTAACTCCCAAAGTAAAACCATTCTTTCGGTTGAACTTTGTAGAGGATATCTTAGTTATTGGTTGCATGCTTAAGCTAGTGTTGTGTTTTCATAGTTCAAGAAAATCTTTGGTATACGGTTTTGTCAAAAGATTGGAAAAACAACAGCTTTCGGTGGTTTGGGCGAGCCCCCGGCGTGCTCATTAACCACCGAAAGCGTTCAGTTTCGTCAGCAAAGTGGTCGATTTAAAATGCAAGCAACCGCCGAAAAGGTTTGGTCGGGAAAAAAGAAAGCTCGTGCTTTCACACGAGCCATATGTCAAAATGTTGCAATGATGAAATTTTCAAACCGCCGAAACATAAGCAATAACTTGTCCTCTAGGTTGACCACTCCATCAAGGAGCATTAAGACCATGATTAGACCTGTGGTGAAAAGGAGGTAGGATTCCAACTGTAGGAGTCATTTGAGGTATATGAGCACCACCAAACAAGAATGGAATATCTAGAGGAGCCATGCCCTCAAGTCTAATACTAGTATTTGGATTAGATGGTGGAATGGAGGATGAAAATTGCGATGTAAAATTCACCATACCATAAGAAAAAGGGATAGAGGTCGTAGGGATGCATTGAGTATTGTAGCCAACGAATGAAAAGGAGACCCAAAAGGGTTCATGACTACAAATTGAGTATTAACTATAGGTCGGACAAGAGTGATGATGGGAACCTCTGGAACTACAACCATGGTGGTTGAAGGTGTTGAAGGAGTACTATTAACTATAGTGGGTATGGGAGTGGAAGGACTCCCAATATCTTTTTGACTTGACTCAATACCCATACTTGTATGACCACAAGTCTGGTAGGTGGATGTGTCTGTACCACATTTGATAACTTTATTCCTTTTAGAAGACAAAGACTCAAGATGCGATGGTAACCTTAACAAATGATGAGACCTGCAAGGAAGCTGGTCTTGCTCCATGATGAATCAAGACTTTATATATAAGAAAAAATCATAATTCCAACTAATAATCAAAGAGCACACAAAAATAGGCAAAAGGCCAAAGTGTACAAAAACATGATAAAGTGGTTGAAAGGGGCCTCCCTCCCTAAAGTAGGTATGACTCACCCAAGAGGGGCATGGGACTCGCTTCCAAAGATAGGAGGTATCCAAAAAAGTTATAAGGGCCCTCATGGGCTTAACAACTAGTCGGTCAGATCCCCTTAGAGTGGTAATCTTCCATAAAGGTTGTGTGTTTTCCAACCCTTATCTGATCCAAGGTACCTACTAAATAACCCTTGCAGGTAACATATGTGGCTACCTATGTCAAGCAACTAAGCCACCACGATATAACCAATGTGCAGAAGAACAATCATAAGTTAGGTCCACCATATGGGCAGGGTAACAAATCCCAAAATATCGAAAGCACTGCCTCTCACAGAGATAAAGGTACTAGCAAGACCCCCATATATGAATAGATCCCCAGAAATATCTATGGTGCTAAGAAGGTATCGGGGGGATATCCCCTCAACCAAATTTGTGTTACCTCATGCTTAACTCCAATGTCATCAGAGCCTCATGATGTCACCAATTATATAATGGATTTCACCACTCCCTTAGTCAGACATGTATGTTGATTTTAATAGCCTTGGAGAATTTTACTCACAAAATCCTATTCCAAGGCTCTAAATCTTAAGCTAGTTTGTGCACCCTGAAAAATAATATCATTTCTAATCAATTTTAAATTTATTAGCGTTACTTTTAGTGGATTTTCTTACTCAAAAGATGCGATCATAAAATTGATGATGTTATAACTTAGCAAGTAAAAGAAATGAATATCAATAAAATGCAAAGTCCTAACTTCAATTCCAAATAAATGATAAGATTTTCAAAATGCAACTTTCAATTCAATTCTGCAATTTCAAATAAGATGCAATCTTTCCATACATGTACTAAGATTAATGACAAGAACCCAAGAGATCAAATGCAAACAATGCAAAATGTATTTTTTTGTATTTTCAATATAAAAGAATGAAAATACAAGGAGTGAACTACAACTTTATATAAAGACCATATTGTATGTAAACAAAGACAAACCAAGTAGAATATCAAGAAGCAAACACCCAGTTCAGGATGCAAGGACAACCAATGAAAATGATGATGAGAAAGATAAAATCGCTCGAAAATTCAACCAAAAAAAGGTTTCCTATCACTCTGAAGGCACTTAATAGTCATGACAGACACCTAAGAAGACTCAGCAACCATCAAAACTTACCCATCAAACATCAAACTCAACAATCAAGAAAATAAGGATGATGTACATGTTTGTTCAGGAGAAAATCACATATATATGCTTCTTACAGAACGACAGCTCATGTATGTACACGATTGTCAGAGAAAAAACCACATATATGTAATGAAACACTGTCAGGTTAAGGATAAGGCCAAGAAACTCAGACTCAAAATGAACAGAGGATGAAAAGCAATCAGAAGAAAATAAACTCAATATAAATGAGAGCAATCAAAGGATAAAAACACTCCAAACCCCGAAAAGAAGATTCAATACCTAGAATGGTCGCCAATTCTGTTACGCAAAAAATCACTTTATGTCATGGGCTAGACCACAACAGACGGAAATGAATGCATAAATGAACTCTAATATCAAGTATGTTATATAAGAAAATATAATAATGAGACAAGATAAAGATCCTATAAGAGCTCATATAAGAGGGACAAGATAAAAATAAAGAGCTCATATAAGACGGACAAGATAAAGATAAAGAGATCATATAAGAGAGACAATGACGTTCTCCATCAAATAAGGAAGATCTTGGGGGCTGAATAATGTGTTTAGACTTAAAAGGACAAAGTAATGCAGATTTAATATGAAGTGAATGATTTCTCCAGAGTAACTTTTCTCTCAAAGTTGAATTCTTCTGCTCTTCTCCATAGGTTGGATATGGCCCATTTATAGCCTTCAAATGGAAATGAAGGGTCGAGTCAGAACGTTTCTAGTATATGGATGGTCAAGGATAATGGATCTCCAAACGTGACATGGAAACTCGACACCATTTTTAATTTTGAGCACAAAACCCAATGTATGCAGGTTGTAATGGTGCAACCTATGTATACGCATGTTGTATAGTTGTTAGGGCGCATATATGTGGAAAACTAAAAATTTTAGCTTTGGGAACTACAAAAGGGGACTTCAATTCTGCATAGGGAAATGGAAAAGGCCTTCTGAGCAATTTTGTATAGGGTAAGGAAAATATTTCTATAACAGGTATACCAGAAAGAGACCCTTGTATGCAGATGGAATAAGACCTTGTATGGATTCAAGAAAACTTGGTGCATTGCCTCTCATGTATAGTAGAAGCATGGTGAAAACTTCCTATGACATAGGAAGTATATTGAAATGACTCTTCAGAAGTCTGGGATGATGGATTGAAAATCCATGGAAAACTCCCATGATGATAGATATGAAGAAGTTGAGAGACTCTAATCCAGTAGACCCATCTTTGTATCGATAATTTATTGGCTCGTTAATGTATTTGGAGAATAATTAATTGGATATTTGTTGTGTGGAACATTTAAGTTATGATATACAGTTGAATGGATTTATTGATTCAGATTGGGAGGGAATGCAGATGAAAAAAGAAGTGCTACTTGGATATGTTTCAGTTTGATGTTTTCCACAATGTCATGGGCTAGTAGGAAACATAAGTCTGATGCACTTAGCACTACAGAAGCATAGCATATTGTAGCTTGTGATGCTTTTACGAAAGCAGTCTAGCTCCATAAGTTGGTTTTTGGATTGTCTAATCAGGTGTTGGATTTGATCATGATATATTGTGATGATTAGAGTTGTTTTAAGCTTTTAGAGAACCTGATGTTCCATGACAGGTCAAAGCACATTGATATCAAGAATTATTTTAGTTAGCACTAGAAGTCAACTCAAGGCTGATATTGAGTCAATCCTAGCACACCTTGTTTCAAAATGTTCAATAAGGATTTTTAGAGATGGATAGATCTTGCTTGGTTTGAAAAGGAATAATGATATGATCTATTAAGATCACTTACCTGGGTGCAAAAGGTTAGGTAAAAAAAACTAGTGATTAGTGGCTTAAATTTTTGTATGATGTGATTGGGAGAAAGGAAAGACAAAAATGATAATTACACTAATAAATAATCTTGTTCCTTAATGTATTTATCTAGCAAAAAAATAAATATTTATCTAGAAATCCATCCCAAATAAGATTTAAGGAGAACAAACACCATTGTGGCAAAGATTCCTGAAAATCCTTTAAAGAAACGTTTTCAGCACATAAGCATTTGCCATACAATCATATAACATTAACTGAGTGTTTTCGAAGAAATAAAGAACATGGTAAATAGAGAAAGAAAACATAAACTAACCATTAAATTTATTAGCGGCTGAAGTCTTTACATAGGCAATATGAATCAAAACAGTCTTTAGATATAAAATATCAAACCAAAACAGGGATTGAACCCATATACAGCTCTCTCTGAGTCCCTCGGACTGAATTCCCCCCCTTTTACATATGATTTTCCATGAGATTTATAGATATATGAGATAGAAAATAAATCCTCAAAGTATAGATCTCATCTACTCAAAATAGACATATATGACACCTCCTAGGGTCGAATTTGCACTTAGTCATATCAACAAGATCACAAAAAATCTGGAAAATCAATCAAATACCTAAAATGTAGGGTTTGACATTTAAAGCATTAAATACATTAAAATCACATCAAATATTTGAGGATATTTAGAAAAAATATTCTCCTTGAACATCCATGTGTCTTCCTGACTTGACACCTCCTCGTGACACATGTGGAATCGAACTAAGGGTTGGATGTCTCATTTCACAACATATGGCAAATTTCTAAAACATAGGGCTGAAAAATCACTTTGTATCTCCCAAACCATAATAGATGTGTAAAAACGGAGAGAGGTGTTTTTATATTAGTTCGTTATTGATAAAATCCTCTTTAAATTTTGCAAAATAACTCTTCATCTCCTCATAAACTGTGCCCAAAGATGATTACTAAAATTCCAGAATTTTCAAATCTAAAAAATTATTTGTAAAGATCTCGTTGTATCTCCCAAATCATGAAACTTGTGTAAAAAATGAGAGAGGGTTTTGGAGATGAGATCGTTATTGAAAAAATACTCTTGTTTTCATAAATTCCTCCCTATCTGGTTAGAGACTGAGTTTTAACTTGACTACAAAAATAGTCATTTCCAAAAAATTTGGTGTTTTCAACAATTTGTTTTTTCATTTTTCATACAAGACTGCCCCAAAACTCTTTGTTTATTATCACAAATGGTGTATGAAGAATAAAAAAATGTTTAAATTCATCCATTATAATCACAAAACTATCTACAAAACCAAAAACTATGTCATTTTCTTGAAAACATGTTGTTGCGGGAACTTCTTGTAGCGCATGTTTCAAAAATTAAATTTCAATCTTCAAAACCTTTCATAAGACCTAATAATAGAGAAAACAATATAGGAAGGATTTATTTTGAGTATATAGGAAAAATATGAATCTTTAAGACCCAAATTTGACCATGCAAATATCAGAGCTAACATTGGCTCCATGGGGGATGGCATGTTCCCTGTGAGCTGCCAAGAAATTTTGTAGACCTGTGCCTGATACTGAGAACATCCATGCAACTTTATTCAAACTGAAAACTGAAAGAACTGATGATAAAACCAAACTGAAATCCAAACTAGCAAACTAAACAAACTTCTAGTGTCTCCATTGGGATATGGAGTCATTCTCCTCCTTCGAAATGTCTACAACTTATAACCTGTTCGTGCCAATATACAAACTCAACTACTAGGAGACTGAGAAACAATCATATGTTGTGAAATCTAGTATGTTCATGATTTAAGAGAAGCTATGCTTCTTTATTTCACACTATAAACTAATCAAAATATGAAATGCATTATGCAAACTAAACCAAATGCTCATGAATTGAGCTTATTTATGTACACCCCCACACTAGCTAGATTAGTTGTTACTATGCTTGAGTATAAACAAACTTCCATATAATACATTCAAATAACTGGATCATAAACTGAAAAAATGCTTCGTTCTTTAAGCACATATATAGTTGAAAAAATTTAATACTAGAACAAGAAATAAACCATCAGTCCATTCTTATAGCTATGGAAATATTCCTTTATAAAGTGAAAGAGATAAGAATGATGACTCCAATGAAAATCCATGAATCTAGCCACAAAGTCATCAAAATCATTCGAGAATACCTCTTTTTTTTTTCAAAATAAATGGAACGTCATTTTCTAGTTTGGAAAATGGTCTAGGTTGGGAAGTTCCTTTCCAGTTCAAAAAGTGGTTTGAGATTTCTAACAAACAATCATTTTCCAATTCATAAAATGTTCTAGATCGGACAATCATTTTCATAATGAAAATGGTCGGATAGATTGTTGATGTACCATAAGAAATGATTCTCCTTGTGGCTAGTGTGGGGGAATGGTCTAGGACAATCATTCTTCTTGGCAGTCACTTTGAGTGGTATTCAAGTAGAATGGTCTACCTCATTGGGCAGTCATTTTTTTGAAGTTTACAGTAGTGAGCAGTTTTGAAGAATGGTTTGTTTTGGAGGTTGGTGCAGGACAATCATTTCAGTGAACAGTTTTGAAGAATGATTTGTTTTGGACGTTGGTGCAGGACAATCATTTCCATAGGAAATGGTCCGAACAGTCATTCCCTAGGGAAGAATCATTCTCTCCATGTTTCACTATGATCAGTGTTGGAGGAATGGCCCAGTTAGGTGATCCAGGTTCAACATTCAGAGATAGGAATTCCCTAGGGAAGAGTCATTCTCTCTAGGTTTCAATATGATTAGTGCCGAAGGAATGGCCCAGTTAGGTGAATGGTCTAGGCTGAAAAATCAGGGACAATTATTCTTCTATACTTGGGAATAATAGTCCAGACAACCCATGGTTAATGTTTTACTTTATGATGGAATATGTTCTTCTATATTTCATAGATGTGAGTGGAAGAATGTCCTAGATGACTCTATTTGTATCATCATATTCTTATGTAGGTTGATATAAGATGATATGATTGTTGTGGAGAATGTATGTCTCTGGAGAGTAGATGTATGCTAATGTGGTCGATGTGTTCCACTGGTTGTGACTATGTGTCACTGGTTAGTTGCCATGTGCTACTAGTTTTGGTTGTGTACAACTAGATAGTAGTTGTGTACTACTATGGATATACACAATTGTGTTTTATTGGATGGTATTTTTTTTATTTCCATGGAGACTACCACTAGTGTTAGAGATGATTTCCAACTAGATGGATGGATAGACATTCTACAGGTGGATAATGGTCCAGGAAGGACAGATTGTTGGTGGAGAGACATTCTTCCTGTGGAGGATGTTCTAGGTTAAAATATTGTTGGTGGACAGACATTCTCCATGTGGAGAATGGTCCAGGTTGACAAATTGTTGATGTACCATGGATACATATTCTTCTAGGATGTATTTACGGATTAGAAGAATGGTTCATCTCCCTGATTTCAAAGTAGTGACTAGAGTGGAAAGATTAGTATAGGAAAAATATTTTCCAAGAGTTCATAGTAGAGGCTGGAGGGAAAATGGTCTAGGATAGTCATTCTTCTAGGACGTATGTCTCGATTAGAAGAATAGTCCTTGTATCCCATGGCATGGCTTCGAACATCTGTTGGAAAAATTATTCTTCTAGGACATATTTAAAAGAATAGTTCTTGTATCACTCTATGGAGTGAGTGACTTATTCAACATCATGCCCGATTACTTAGATGAAGTATGGCTTCGAGAGATGATGCAATTGATTTTATCAGATGATACTGATATTGATAATTTTTTTCATGAGTTGATCTACGTGATCATGAGATAGCTTGTGTGGCTATGATGATGCTACCGGTTTAATGGTCTATTTGTGCTCAATACCATTACCTTTAATACCTCTCTACTTAGGAGGCAATGTTGATATTATGGTAGCAGCGAGAGGTATTAACCTCCATGTGTAACCTTTGACAAGACTAGAATATTTCGGGAAGTAAGAGAAACCCTAATATGTTGGATAATAACCCTAGAAGACAAGTTGGCTCAAGAGAATATTTAATATTGATTTATTAGCCTTCAGAAAGAGAAGTCATCCCATTCAAGTGAGATAAGAAAGTATAAATAGAGGTCATTAGAGATCATTTTTCACTCTTACTCTCACAACTGCATAAGAATAGTGGTGTGCAAGTTTGGAGAGAGAGTGTAGTTGCAACTGCTACAACTGGTATTTTATCTTTTGGTTGGACTTTCTCTTGATTATGGTTTGGACTTTCTTCTTGGTATTTGGTTATTCTTTCTTGGTTCTCTAGCCTTGGAGAAAGGCGTGCTACATTGGTTGGCTATTGATCTGCTTCCATAATTATTCTATCTATCAAGGTTAAGGTGCTCGAGGGTGGGCTTTGTGCCTATGGTTGGGTGACAATATTGCTATATTGTCAATGGAAAAACATGCACATCTTTTTATTTCTAACAATTTGAACACACACTCACTCACTCAGCAAGTGTGCAAGTTTAAGGAGTAGCATTTGCAACAGAAGGAGGCACATGTTTAAAGAGGGTAGTGCAATAGTTGTCGTGGTGTAATCTCAGTATTTTTGGTATTTGTGTGATTTTCTTAGTAAAGGTATACTTCTATTGGTAGGGGTATGCTCTCTTGATATTGTGTTGTTGTCGCAACAATATTCATATTTTTGGTTAGGTTTTATCTGTTGGTTATAGAGGACTTTCTTCGTGTACAAAATTTATCTAAGAAAAGGTTATTGTGCTTCGGGATGGCATGTGTAAGTGCCTATGGTTGGGTGAAAATGATGTGACATTGTCTATGGTTAAGAAAGCATTACAAAATTTTTAAACCTTGGGCAGATTTTCATCGAACTTAACTGCCCAATCAATAGGTATCAAGACTGAACTTGGCTTCACCTTCTGTGGCGTAATCACTCGCCCTTCGACATCTTATTGCAGGAAATACCCATGGAAGTAGCAAGTGCCCCTTAGGTATTCCATTAAGATTGTCTCTGACTCGATAGCACAGCTTCCATGAGATAGAGATATTCACCGAACCTTCGAGCATATCTTAACATTAGTGCATAAGAAATAGAAGGTTCTATCTAGGATTTCATTTCAATATAATATTGATTCTCTCTTGAGATGCACGCATGGGGTGTGAAAAAGTATCTACATGTGGCTCCTAAGATGCATGCATGGGGTGTGCATAGATACCTACATATGGCTCCTGAGATGCATGCATGGGAGTCTCTACATGTGGCTCATGAGATGCATGCATGGCACATGAATAAGTCTCTTCAAAATGAGAAGATTTTTCTTTCGATGGATTTTCTATTGGATTTGTATTTTCGATATCCTGCATGCATTCTTCACAATATTCCTTTATCCCAAATAGGACCTCTAGTTTGTTCCATGCTTCATCTAGAGTTGACAGTGATATCACATGATATCGTATTTTAGGAGAAACTGACATGTAGATAAGTCCAAAAGCCATATCTTGTTTGTTGGAAAAAAATAATTTTTTTCATCAGTAGAATCATGCTCTAATTCTATTTCCATTTGTATTCAATATAATCCTCTATATTTGAGAAGAAATAGAATCTTTGGCTTCCACTCAAAATAATTGTTCAACATAAGAAGTGTTAATGATTAAAATTACATTCTTTCTGACTATTGCAATATTCTATATCTGCAAATGAGTTCTTGTGTGCCTTGCTCCTAGAAACATGTGGGATCTAATACCATGTGGATATTCTGAAAGAATAATCTCACAATCTTTGATACCATGTGATTTTTGGTGAAACCTGCATAGATAACCTAGCTAGATAAATTCCGACAAATATTACAAAAGAAATAGAGAGAGAGAGAGAGAGAGAGAATCAATGAATTATATTAACTAAATGGGTATAATAAATAATTCACATCATATACTCTACATGGATAATTAAATGTGCCATGGTTCACATCTAGAGAGATTTGGACACTCATTGACAAAAACCAGAGTTATCTGCCAGCTTATTTTTCACTTAATCCTAGTTAATTGTCCATGCAATCATTAGTTAACTAAGTCACACATGTGGAGGTGAGAGAAACACATTCATGCACAAGATATGAACCCTCCTGTCCACATGCATGTGATATGCTCCCTCCTGGTGAGAAAATCGAGGTGACCGTACAACTGCTGGTGATAAAATTGAGGTTTCCATGCATGAGTTTCCTCCACTAGTCTTATTGAAGTGTAAATGATTCAAAATTGAAGAGGTAAGGTGCCCTATTTTATAGGAGGCACCCTATTTTGTAGGGAATATTCTCAGTTTGGGGTATTATAATGTATGGATAGCATCCTCAACATTAGACTAGAAAAATTAGGAAAAATAATTACTAGGTGAGTGTGTAATATCTCCAACACTTTCTAGCTCGCCAACAAATGTGTCTAGGACATGGCCAAGAAGTCTTGGTTTTGATTGTCTTCATATGAGTTGAGGAACCTCTATGTACCTACCCAATCCTTAAGAATTAATTGCGGTGATTTTGTTCACCAACTTGGTCCCAGTTAACAGAGTAGTGGTGCTTACCCACTCGGTCCCAAGGACCAATAGATTTGATTTTTCCATGTCGACTCAGTTTTGAGGATGAATCATGGTGCTTCTATTTTCCTGCATAGTCCCAATACATAGGTGTGGAGTGTTGTAATGGCTAATCTAAAATAAAAAATAATTACAAAAATTACTAGATAAGCTTCAATAAAATTTAGGAGCAATGATAGGAAAGGAAATTACCTATGGTAAATAACTCATCTTACCTGTAACCTATCGAATTGAGGAGCATAGTCATACCTTGATCTTGATCTTGAAAAATGGAACAAAAAATTGGAGGACAACTCTCCACCCAACCATATACCTTGTTACTTTAATCTTCAGTAGCAGTTCACCCTTGAGCCCTCAATATACTACTCATCCAACCATATTAATCCTTGTTCTCTCTATAGACCAACCAAAGAGAGATCTCCTTTTATCATACTTTTTTCCTCTTTATATAGAGTCCATATTGTTGGTTGTAGAGCCTTATTATCTTCCTGATTCAAAGGTCTATGTTTTCATTCGTGTTTGTACCCCATGAAGACTTTACACCTCAAAAAAATGTACACTCCTCCACGCAGGGGAGTGCAAAGGGGGCTTACCCCCTCTACGGGGTTAGGGGGCTATAGGGGAAAGTGGGCCTCCAGTGGGGGTTCAAGGAAAAAACCCTTGAAGGAAAAATTGCCTTGTAAATGTATATTTTATTTTCATAGTAAATCTCGACCGTTTATTATAAGGTCGCAAATCTAATAGTATAATTTATGTTAGGGTTTTTTGGCCTAGAAGGCAACCCTCTTTTATGAGGGAAATGCATTGTGGCTATGTATAGTTGGGAATATTGTATTCTAGGTGAGGATACTGTGAGAGAAAGAAGAGGAAGTTACAATAGGTTTGTTGTAGGTTGTATCCATTCATTTGTTGGGTAATAATAAAGGAAGGACCTGGAAATTTCTCTGGTGGACATAGCCCACATTAGGTGAACCATGTATATCTTTGTCTCTATTGTATTGTGTATCTTCTATGTTTTATTTCCACATTTTTTCATTTTATTTATCCATGATATTGTTTTTAAAACATCTGGTATTAGAGCGAAAGGTAACTCGTAGGAAAAGAGGGTTCATGGTTCAAGTGGGAGCAATGGTAGAAGATGGAAAGTTTAGGGTCGAGAAATTTAACGACCAAAACTACCTTTTATGGAAGATGAAGATGGAATATTATTTATATAAGAAGGATCTATTCCTACCATTGGGTGAAATAGAAAAGAAGACAATGACTATGAAGGATGAAGAGTGGGAGGTTCTTGACAAAAAATCACTAGGAACAATACGACTGAGCTTGGCAGCGTCAGTGTCTTTCAATATTTCAAAAGAAACGACAACGAAGGAGCTGATGGAAACATTGCCTAAACTGTATGAAAACAAATTGATGTCCAATAAGGTATTTCTAATGAAGATATTATTTAATGTGAACAGGTCAGAAGGTGGGTCTATTGCAGAACATTTAATTGTATTTAATAAGGTTACTAATTAGCTAAGTTCTATAAAAGTGGACTTTGATGGTGAAGTCAAGGTTATTCTAATATTGTGCTCATTTCTAGAAATATGGAACGAATTGGTCATGGCTATAAGTAACTTTTTATTTGGTTCAAACACTTTAAAAATTGATGATGTTGTTGGTGTTATCCTTAATGAGGAAATGCGACGAAAAATCACAGGTGAGACATCAGGTAATGTGTTAAACATGGAGAATAGGGGAAGACAAAAGGATAGAGGAAATGACTCATGGAACCATGAGAATTCTAGGAAGGGAAGATCCAAATCTAGATTTGGAAATATAGAGTGTTGGAATTGTGGGAAGAAAGGACATCTGAAGAAAGACTGCAGAGCTTGAAAGAAACAAAGAGATAGAGAGCGTGAGAAAAATCAGGAAGCAAATGTAACAGGTGATGTGTTACAATATTCTTCGATTATTTCTATAGATAATATTTCTAAGACTTGGGTAGTAGATTCAAGGGATTCATTTCACACCACACCCCATAGAAAACATTTTCTAGATTATGTTCAAGGTGATTTTGGACAGGTTCATTTGGGTGATGATGCACCATGCAAAATTGTTGGAATGGGAAAGGTAAAAATAAAGCNAGGTAAGACATGTTCCAGATATAAGGAAAAATTTAATTTCAACTGGGAAGTTGGCAAGTGAAGGTTGTATATCCATATTTATAGATAAGGTGTGGAAGGTCACCAAATGATCATTGGTGATAGCAAAAAGAGATAAGGTAGGTACATTGTATTTATGTACTAGTAATACTGACTCTTCTATCTCTTTAGCTTCTACAGGATTGGATACAAATCTGTGGCATCATACGCTTGGAAAAATGAGTGATAAGGGGATGCAGATACTTCAAAAAATAAATTTGTTTCCATATCTTAAACAAATTGATTTGGATTTATGTGGGCATTGTGTTTATGGAAAACATAAGAGAGTCAGATTTCTCAGAGTCGAAAAGGAAAAGAAGAGTGAAAGGTTGGAGCTTGTGCATACAGATGTATGGGCACCATCTCAGGTATCATCTCTTGGTGGCTCTCATTATTATGTTACTTTTATTGATGATGCAACTAGAAAAACTTGGGTCCATTGCATTCGACAAAAATCTGATGTTTTTTATACTTTTAAGAAATGGAAAGATTTGGTTGAGAATGAGATAGGAAAAAGGTTCAAGTGTCTTAGATCAGACAATGGAGGTGAATATTGTATAAAGGAGTTTGATGATTATTGTTCATACCATGGAATTCATAGAGAGAAAACAGTTCCAGGAACACCATAAGAAAATGGTGTGTTAGAAGGGATGAACAACACAATCATGGAAAGTGCAAGGAGTATGAGATTGCATGTTGGTTTTCCCTTACAATTATGGGTAGATGATGTAGATAATGTTGTTTACTTAATAAACATAGGACCTTCAAGATATTTGGATGGTATAATTCCATAGGAGGCATGGACAGGTAAAAAGGTAAACTATTCATTTTTGAATACTTTTAGTTGTGAAGCATTTGTCCATATTGATAAAGAAAATAGAACAAAGATTGAGGAAAAATCCAAGAAGTGTACCTTTATTGGATACGGTGTTAATGATTTTGGTTATCACTTATGGGATTATGAAAATAACAAAATCATTAGGATTAGAAATGTCATATTCAATGAGAAGGTCATGTACAAAGATCTGTTGCAGGGAAAGAAATAGAAAAAAGAAAAACTATAATACACAGTGTTTGATGAAGTCACTGAAAAAAAAATTCCAAAGGTACCAACAAATCAAAATGTACAACAATAAGAGTAGAAGGTAACTCAAACTCCTGCAATTGTTGTTATAAGATCTACTAGGTTAAGTAAACCCACTGAACGATACTCTTCTTCATTGTATTATTTATTGTTGACTAATTCCGGTGAACCAGAATGTTATGAAGAGGCAATGCAGGTAGACAATAAAAAGAAGTGGGAGCAAGGTATGAAAAAGGAAATGGATTCCTTGGTAAATAATCAGACTTGGGATTTGGTTCAGTTTTCTACAGGAAAAAGAGCATTGCATAATAAATGGGTTTACAAGTTGAAGGAAGAAGATGGAGGCAAAAAGAGGTACAAGGATAGACTTGTTGTAAAGGGGTTTGAACAAAAGAAAGGTATAGATTTTGATGAAATATTTGTTCCTATTGTTAAAATGACTTAAATTAGGACTATTTTAAGTCTTGTGGTAGTAGAAGATTTGCATCTTGAATAGTTAGATGTAAAAACAAATTTTCTCTATGGGGATTTGGAGGAAGAGATTTATATGCAATAGCCACATGGGTATGAGGTCAAAGGGAAGGAGAAATTGGTATGTAGGATGAAGAAGATCTTGTATGGCCTAAATAAAGCTCCATGGTAATGGTATTTGAAGTTTGAAAGGTTTATGACAAAACACAGTTATAGTAGATGTCATTCTAATCAATGTGTTTATTTTAAAAGGCTAGAAAATGGAAGCTATATTATCTTGTTATTGTATATAGATGACATGCTTGTTGCAGGGTCTAATATGAAAGATATAAATGTGCTCAAGAAGAAATTAGCTAATTCATTTTCAATGAAGGATTTCGGTGCTAAAAATAAAATCCTTCGTATGAGAATAACAAGAGACAGGAAAAATAGCAAATTGACATTGTCTCAGGGTGAGTACATAGAGAAGGTGTTGGAGAAGTTTAGAATGTAGAATGAAAAACTAGTTAGTACACCTTTGGCCATACATTTCAAATTAAATAAGGAAATGTGTCCCAAGACATACGAGGAGATAAATACATGTCCAGGGTCCCTTATTCATCAAAAGTTGGCAGCTCGATGTATGCTATGGTTTGTACAATATCAAATATTGTGCATGTAGTGGGAGTTGTAAGAAGGTATATGAACAATCTAGGTAAAGACATTGGGAGGCAGTAAAGTGGATTCTCAGGTATTTGAGAGGTATTGCTACTCATGCATTATGTTTTGGAGATTCAGACACTGTTCTACAGGGATATGTTGATTCAAATATGGCAGGTGATAAATATAGCAGGAGGAACACCACAGGGTATGTTTTTACTATATGTGGAACAACAGTAAGTTGGATTTTGAAAATGAAAAATCTTGTTTCACTTTCAACAATAGAGGCAGAGTATGTTGTTGCTACAGAGGTTAGTAAAGAGATGATTTGGTTACAGTGGTTTATGGATGAATTGGGAAAGAAGTAGGAGAATAAAAGGTTGTATTGCGACAATGAGAGTCCCATTCATCTTGAAAATAACTCAACCTTCCATTCAAAGACTAAGAATATACATCTCAGGTACCATTTCATATGATCAGTCTTAGAAGATGCAGATTTGAAGTTTGAAAATATACACACTAGTCAGAATCCTGCAGACATGTTAACAAAGGGAGTAACCAGGGAGAAACTAAGTTCATGCTCAGTTTCAGTTGGTATTCAAGAATGAAGATGAATATGATAAATTTTCTAGGTCCAAGAAGGATCATAGTCAATCATATACAACAACGGTGGAGTTATTGAAATCGGTCTCCAAGTGGGAGAGGTTGTGGAGCCTGATTATCTTCCTGATTCAGAGGTCTTTGTTTTCAGCCATGTCTATACCCCATGAAGACTTTACACCTCGGAAGAATGTACATTCTTCCACATAGGGGAGTGCAGAGGGGGGTTACCCCCTTTGTGGGGTTTGGGGGTGAAGCCCCCAAAGGAAAATTTTCCTTGTAAATGTATATTGTATTTTCATAGTAAATCTAGACCGTTCATTATAAGGTCGTAGATCTAAGGATAGAATTTATGTTAGGATTTTTTCCCTAGAAGGAAACCCTCTTTTATGAGGGAAATTTATTGCGTATATGTATCATTGTGAATATTGTATTTTGAGTGAGGATACTGTGAGAGAAAGAAGAGAAAGTTACATCAAGTTTGTTGTAGGTTGTATCTTTCATTTGTTAGATAATAATAAAGGAAGGACCTGACAATTTCTCTGGTGGACGTAGCCCACACTCGATGAACCACGTATATCTATGTCTCTATTGTATTGTGTATATTATGTGTTTTATTTCCACATTTGTTTTATTTTATTGCTCCACTATCCTGTTTTTCTAACACATCTATGGTAAATAATCCATTCCCTAGGGTTAGTTATTTAATTATTTATTATACTTTAGGGTTTCTCCATTAATTAAGGTTACTTATTTTACCATCCTCTTTAATTACCCAAATATCCATAATAAATACATATTATGACCCCCTTTAGGATAATTATTATATACTGCTTTATTATTATTTATTCCTATAAGCATTTATTATGAATGTTTTAGGAAAATTATTATATTCATGATATTAAATTATTATTATTTATATAAAATAGTAATAATATGGGGCATGACATACACCCCTCCTTTAAGGAATTTCATCGTGAAGTTAATTTTGATTATGTTTCTTATCATTTTTTTTATTACTAGCTCACAATATCCTCCACAACACCCTCTATTAGCTCATGTACCTTCTACAAAACCCTATGTTGGAATAGTATAAAGCCACCCAAGTGACTATAGTAGGCATTGAAATTCCATGTCACAACGCTAGGGAAGTGTGAGTATTCTCTAGTCATCCTTCCTGACTTTCAGAACCAGGATTAAGCTTATCGATCTATAGAGAACCCCAAATATTGAGGCCTCATATTCCAAACAAAAAATATTGATTAGTACTAACATAGAATAGGCATCTTGAAAGGATGTCCTAAAATCCCTCCACAACAAACAAGTGCAACCCTCGACATTGAATTCCAATCCCACAACACCACTGACAAGAACTGCTCCAACCATTCTTTGAGACTCTGAAATAAAAAATCCAATGCAAGGCATAAGACTTACTGACATAAGTAATATATTGTGGAATATCATTATACAAAAACACATAGAGAACTTATCTTTCAAGTAAACATTCACCAACTGGTTGTAGACCAAGGACATTCCTTACAACCATAGAAATTGTTGTTGATTTACTCTCAACAACAAGTCACCCTCGATCCAGGACTATGAATCCACAAGGAAGGTTCCTAGTCCAAATCTAAAAACACACTATAGTTGGCTAACTAGCTCTTAGGTTTCCCAACCTCACAACAAATCCAAATTTTCAGCTCTCTTTCCTCCTTAGTCTACACAACCCAAAGAAATGAACACCTTTCTCTACCATGCAATCCCTCAGGATGTCCCACTTCTCTCCAGGGCTCTAGTGCTACTAGTTACAAAATATCCCTACTGGAAACTCCAAGGATTCTCATCTATGGACAGTTTTATCCAAACTATTATCAATCTCATGCAAACGAGAATCCATTCCCTCCTGGAATGATCAATAAATTATATTACATCCATTTAGAAATGGCTATCCTCTTACAACCATTTGTTTCCATTCTCAACCCAAGAGAACACGAAATAGTCTAAATGGGTGAGGAAAAAGGAAGAAGAACAAGAACAAGAGAAAGGAATAAGAATAAGAAGACCCAAAACAACCCCCAAGGGATGTTTAAATTACATGAAGACAAGAGACACGTGGCCTCCCTCCCAAGAAGCCCATGTAACGCCTCTTCTCTATAAAATAAATTATGGGTAAATATAATAATAATAATAATACTTAGTCCCTCAAGCCCCCTTATCTCATGGAATCATAACCCCCTATCTCTTTATTCCTTGTTTTTCTTGTATCCATCAGTGCATTTTATTAATGTATATAAAGTATTACATTTCCTAGGAACTCTGACCCCTTTTCAAATTTACTGGCTCACCAGCCTAAGTCATAATTACATAATACATTCTAGTTCATAAGGGTTAAAACCGGGGTGTTACAACCCTCTCCCCTTATTTTGGCACTGTTCTTAGTGCATAACACCATTCCAATGTTACAAATCTAGGATCTTTGGCCTTAATCCACAAAGGCAATCCAGGCAATTCTTATATACATAGGAACTATGGCCTAACATTAAACATCTATCCATGGGCATTCCAACCCAAAACATGTATAATGACTCTCCAAATTTATAATTCTGGCAGCAGTTCCAACCAACAAAATCACCTTCCCTTTCATTCCTACACAACTCAAAGAAGTGAACCCCTTTCTCTTCCATGCAGTCCCTCAGGTTGTTCCACTTATCTCGAAGGCTCCAATGCACTTGGCCAGGAAGTTTTAGAGTTGTGACTTCCAGAACTCCAGTTGCAACAAGTCCATTAGACTTTATTCATTTTGTTCCTTTTTCATTTAGATGCTCCAGCATCACATTCTTATGATCCCTCATAGTCTGGTACTTTTCTAGATCCTCAACATTCATCATTTTCCTACAACATTTTGAATCAAAAAGCATATCAATTTAGAATTTTGTGCATACAAATATTTATTTTGATCATAATTTAAGAGTATTTTTTTCATAATCCAGTACAATACTTATCTACGCAGTTCATGGAGCTGCATCCATATGGATGTCTTTTTAACTTGGCTCACTATTTTCCCTTGGCATACCCATTGTGCACATGATCCCAATCAATAGTTTAGAAGAACTATCAAAGTTTCATCTTCCTCGTGGTCACTCACCTTCCAAGCCCAAGCTCATGCATCCCCTTCTGTACTATACAATCCCTCAAGAAATCCATCTTACATGACCAAGGATTTCTTGCACAAGAATATTTCTAGGGACACAGGGTTCTCATGTCATAACGGTAGCCCTTTCCATGCTTTACCACTAGCATATCCAACATCTCATTTGTATTATACACATACAATCATCATGAGATATCATTATAACCATTTTCATTCATAAATTTCAAATATGTTTTATATAGGAAAACAAAATTTTCCAAGCATGAGATTTTTGCTCATAATGTTTGGCTTTGCAGCTGTAGATATGATGAAGGAGCATCGTAAGCAGCCAGCCAAGCAAGCAATGTAAAAGCGGGAGACAATTAGAAAATCACCAACGCACATTTTGAAGTGTTTTGAGATTAATGAATGGACATTAATGTAATAGTTAAGGGAAGTGTACTTACACTTATGTCTAGATGTTGTAAACAGATTTTGAGCATTGCTCTCATCGGTAGTATGTAAAGGCATTTATGCGTAATGAATGCAAGTAGGTAGATTTAATTTAATAAATTAGACAGTTTATAAGTATAGGAGGGAAAATGGATATAGACACCCTCACCCTTGTATCATTGTAACTTTTGGGATGATCATTTAGATTTCATAAGTTGTAGAGTTGTAGCAAAGAGATGTAGAGAAGAATCCATGTACTGGAGAACTTGAGTTAATATATGAAGATTTGACTCAACTTTCATGGTGTTATGATGCTTACTATTTATATTTGTTGAATGGTATGTTTACAGTTGATTTGTTTCTTTGTTATGCATTTGTTACAATGTTTTGTTGTGTGTATGATTTCATGGTGACTGTATGAAGTCTGAGAGAGGAGAAGAATGAGTTTAAATTGTTTCTCTTCCTGAGAATTCCTACAAGGAGTGCAGTGAATGTCCGCAAGGTGTGCATTGATGATGGTATGAGTTTTATCTTAGAAATCTCAGGAGAGATACTATTGTTCTCATACTAGATGAAGTGCAGGTAAAGCATAGAGACGTGCAAGGTGTGCGTAGGCCAATTGAAGCCTTGGATTTTATAAATCTAGAAGGAAGGTTGAAGGACCACTGTTGCAAAGAGTGCACAGGGTTGGAGACTCAAATAACCAAAGATTATTTGAATATTTACTGCAAGGAGTGCAAGAAGGGATCCTTTTGGGAAGCTTGAGTTTACAAGTGAAAGATCAGGAAGGATAACACCTTTGATGTGCTCAAAGGGAGACAGAGATTGAAATTGTCTCGTAGAAGTTAAGTTTAGGAGGGGGAACACCGAGTCATTTGGATAGAAGCCATTAAGGAGTGCATCTGGTGGTCAGAATTCTCCATGGAGAACTTGCAAAACTGCGAGGACCGTAGGATCCAGAGGAGGTGCAAGGTGGTTAGGAGTTGGATGAATCCACTACCCCATCATCAAGAATCAATGTGGACCATTGATTGTGGTATTTTTGAGTCGTCAGATCATTTTGGGAATTCGGGATTCATAAGTTTGGAGTGCAGGCCAAAATCCTTGGTCACGCAAATTCTCGGATCGCGAAAGGGATTTCCAGGTGTGGAATTTCTGAAATTCGGTAATTCGAGGTTTGGCATACCGGAAATTTTGATGACAAGGAACTGGGACCCTTTGCATTGAAAATCCTGAAGTCACAAAATGCAATGTGCCTTTGGTGTGGTATTTCGACATTTCAGTTTTCCAGAGTTTAGGAAGTAGATGAGGCTATGGTTTTGAAATCGAGAGTTTCAAACTCCCGGTTCACGAAATCCCAAAGAGGGAAAGCAAAAATTCTGAAAAAGGTTGAGGAACAATAGTCGTTGGGTACCAATCAGGTTTTGGGGTTTCGGGACTCAAGAGGTAGAGTTGCATGGTCAACGCAACTCCTGAAATCGTGAAGAGAGAAACACTGAAAAGGTGGGTCCCAGGTCTCAGTTGGAGGATACGTGCGGCAAAAGTAAAAGGAGGGGTTAAGCTTCAACGAAAATCCCAAAAGGCCATTGATCTCGCATTCCATGGGATGTTGAGTCCATTTCAGCATTCCGAAATTTTAGAGTTCAGGGATTATAAGGGAAGAGGAATGAATGTTGGTTGTTTGCTCAAAGTCTCGAAAGCCGAAAGTAGTGGGTAAAAGGTGGCATGTGCTCATCGCGTTGGAGTAGTACATTTTGAACTGTGGAATACATCGGGACTCTCCAACTCCTGAAACCTAAAGTTCTTTGTGACTTAAACAAAGGGTTTAATTAACCCTTGGTATGGTTTTAGTGAATATCCTGAGTGGATCTCGACCCGAGGGTCAGGGGTCTGCATCAAAGTGGCATCAAAGCATATAAAAAATTCTTTTCTTTCTATAGCAGAGAGAAAAGAGAAAATTTTACAACCATGCTGCCAAGAAGAAGAGATAGGCCAATGCCTGATCCAGCAATGGAAAGAGAAATGCATGAATTGCGTGCTAGACTTGATGCTATGGAAACAGCACAGAGGCGCACAGTCGACACTGGGGATATTAGCGAGGCTGAAAGTGAAAATGATTTTGAAAACAAAGGAGAAGAATTTGTAGTCAAATATGCCGCAGACAAACACCTATTCAGGGTTGTTGCAAGAATAGGTGCCAAAGAAAAAATAGAGATTCCCATGTACGAAGGCAACATGGATGTTGAAGAACTTCTAGACTAGATTAGAGCTCTAGACAAATACTTCGACTATGAGGATGTCAAGGAAGATAAGAAAGTCAAACATGCCATTACTAGACTTAAAGGGCATGTAGCACTGTGGTGGGATGAACTGCAGGCTGACAGACGCTGCAAGGGCAAGTAGAAAATCAAAAGCTGGGGTAGAATGGTTGCAAAGATGAAATCCAAATTTATACCCAGGGATTATCAAATCAATCTGTTTCGGAGGATGGAGAATTTGAGACAGAAGCTTATGTCAGTGAAGGAATACACTGAAGAATTCTACAGGATAAACATCAGGGCAGGTCATCGGGAAAGCGATGATGAAAAGGTTGCCAGGTACATGAATGGTTTGCGATATGAAATTCAAGATGAGATGAGCATGATGACCATTCGAAATGTGTAAGATGTTTATCAGATATCTCTGAAAGATGAAGAGAAGCTGAGCTGGAAGAAAGGTCAAAGAGGCTAAGGTAGAAGTCAAGCCAGAGGCAAAACAATTGCCTGAGACAGGACTCAAAGACCTAAAGAAGAGGGAAAGAAACCTCAAACTCAACCTGAGAGAGGAGGAAGCTCACATGGAAGGCAGTATGCTGATAAAAATACTTTTCCTCGATCCAAAGGAAGAGGAAGAGGTAGAGTAGGTGAAGTGAAATGCTTTGTCTATGGGAAAATCATATATAAATCCTATGAGTGTCCAGATAAGATGCAAGATGGTGGTGAAACTCACATTGTCGAAGCTCAAGGATAGAATGTTGAGGCAAAATACACTGAGGGCATAAGATATTTGATGATGAGGAAAGTTCTCTTGAAGTCAAAGAAGGAGGCAGAGAACCCAGCCCAAAGAAACAGTCTGTTTCAAACTGCTTGCAAAACTAAGGATAGGGCATGCAAGGTCATAGTGAACAGTGGTAGCATAGACAATCTCTTATTTACAGAGATGGTAGAGAAGATGGAGCTGGAGATTGTTGTACATCCAAGCCCATATAGAGTTTTGTGGCCACAAAAAGGACATCAGGTAAATGTCACTAAATAGTGTTTAGTTGAATTTAAAATAGGAGGATATAAAGATGAAATATTATGTGATGTCATTCCCATGGATATTTGTCATCTATTGCTAGGTAGACCATGGAACTA